>VZTA01005504.1:120465-165964 GCA_013398855.1 Mohoua ochrocephala | reverse complement strand
GGGCGCGGAGCTGCCCCACGCCGCGGGGGAGCGGAGCGGAGCGGAGCGGAGCGGGGGCCGCGGGCGCCGCTGTGGCTGTGGCTGTGGCACTCGCGTTCGCGGCCGCGGGGTGTGAAACTCCGCACTGGTGCGGGGGTCTGAGTTTCGGCCCCCGCGTGGCGACCATCCCGCCGGCAGGGGCTCGTCCCTGCCCCTCCGCAATTCCTGACTGGCCGGGTTCCCTGCACCCAGGTGTGCGAAAGCTGGGCTGTAAGGAGTGAAAACAGAGGCGAGCTCCCACGAAGGGCACGGACAGCCCCCGATCAAATAAACCAGAATTTGCACCATAGAGAGTCCAGGACCCGGCTGTGACAGGTCAAATTTCTGTCAGTATCACAGACAGTTCCTTACGACCGTTTGACTAAAAGGCCTTAAATCTCACCACTAAAATGATTTCTGACACAGCCATGTCCTAACAGGAGACTAATGCTGTGATGATTAAATATTCCTTTTATTTTTTACAGGAAAAAAAATTCAAAGTGGCAGGTTTGAATGTCATTTGCAAATAATGTTAGTAATACAGATGAAGCTTTTTAATTTTCTGAGGCACTTCTGGGGGTGCTCTCCTATAATAGCTTCATCATGCCTAACAATTATGTTGCGATTATTTTTATATTGTCTGTAACATCCTCATATTTATAGAAATTATGTAATTTTCTATGGTCAAACAACTACATGTGAACCCTTTATTCAGAGGAAAATTTTGAAGGGTTTAATTTCTGCTGTAAATATCATGACAGTTTCCTGACGCAGCATTCTTCTGGGTTGACTTTGTGCCAGCATGTCAAGCAGAATGTGTCTTGGTACTCACGAAAACCCCTTGTTTAAAATCCCATTGATGAAAGCTGCAGCTCCTGGCTTTTCCATGGTTGCACTTGGGCTGCAGTCCTGTCATCAGGAATGCTGCAGGATCACTGAGCAATACCAGTGATCCAAACAGAGTAGGCATATCCTGGGTTTCTATTGAATTAAGAGAATGTGATGAAGAGTTCTTTTTGTTGACAACACTCTTGCAGCCTGTGAGAGGACAGGTGATGCTTGAAGTAGAACAAAACCCAGCAACACGCTGTTAACAAACCGAAAACATTTCACCAAGTTACAAGTGTCAGACTGGGTTTATGTCAGCTTTGAATCATGTGACTATTGATATTTTTGTTTTATTATCGGGGACACTGAATTTGGATTTCCTGCATATTTGAACCACAATCTCATGTCTTTTCTTTTAGAAGAGACGTCTTTATGCTAATATTCTCCTTCCTTTCATAGTCCTTTTACTTAAATAATGGTGGGGGGGGGGCCGTTATTGGTATTTCTAAAGAAAATGTGAGTGTGCATGTGAATTTCTAAGCATTATAAAATAAAGATTTCCAGCTAGATTCTTTGCTCACAGGGCAAAGCTTCCACACAATGCCTGTGGGGTGTTCAGGCAGAGAAAATGGAGAGAGAAAAGACTCTGCAGCTATTCCGCCCAGCAGGCACCGACACAAGGAGCAGGTGCAGAAAACTGTCCCAAGAGTTCCTGGAGAATACACAGCCAGGAACAGGTTTAAAGGCAATAAAGTGTATAGAAATATAACTACTTTAAAAAGAAAATTACTTTGGCGTTTACCTCTGCCATTTCTTAAAAGACACCTGGACTTTCAGGTGCTGTGGAATGAAATAAAACTTCAGATGATTGTGTGTCATCCATGTCCTAAATCTTACATACTACCTCTGACGTCCACCTTTTACTCCTAGTGTTTCCATTACGGATGATAAAAATACAAACATTGAGCCTTAACATTGTAGTTCTGATCCTCCAGTTGATTTTTTTTGCCAACACTGGAGTTCTGCAAAATTGCAGGTCAGAGGAATAAAGAAGTAGATTGCCCTACTCTTCAGTCCACAATAAGCCATTTTCTGGCTATTTTTTATAGTGTCATCACTTTGAATGTGAGTAAGAATTCCTTAGGACTGAATGTGGGATTTTTCAGGATCCTGCAGGAGTCATAAAATCCCAGCTGCTGGTTTGGATTTGCTCCAGAAATGTGTTTCAAAATGAGGGATAAGTCCTACTTTTTCTAAATATCACTGGCTTCTCAGGAACAAATATACTAGATATTAAATAGTTGACAATATTTGCATCATTAAATGGAATATGCATGCTTCTCTCTGTCTTATGCAGTACTTTACAAATAAATCCGTTAAGGCAATGACACTCCATAATTCCACATTTCTTTGCTACAGGAGAAGCTTGCATGGGTGCCTGGCTCAATTTAATTGCTTTCTCTTACTCACATGAGCTGTTTTACGCTGAACAACTGCTTCTGCATATCCCAATGCTACTAATGGAAGGAAGCAGTCACCTGATTTAGATGTGCATTTTATGGTGAATCTATCACACAGGTAGCTATAAACTTCCTGACAGTTCTTTTCTGTCTACAGTTTTTTCCCCCAGAGAATTTTAAATTAATCAAATCTTGATTTTCAAGGAAGCACCCTTTCTTCTTACTTGATACTGCAGCATGCAGGTCATTTGAAGCATGTACAATAACACCCTAGAATTAATCAAAAGCAAAAGAGGTATTATATTCCCAAGGAAAGGTTTTATTCTATGAGCATTCTAAAGAAGAGATTAATTTTTTTAATTTCCTGTTCTTATGCATTCCCTAAAAGCTAGGTAGGAGAAATACGCAGATGTTCAGGCAGAGGGTTAAGTTGTTGGAGGACTGCAATGCTTCTCAGTAACTGGAGATTTGCACCATGAAGTACCTCTAAGTTAGGAGAGATGTCTCAGCTTTTAGGTCTTCTAAACTTTTAGCTTTTTTTTTTCACTAAGTGACTGACATGTTTGCATACACGTTTTTGACTAAAAGGAGCTTTAGAAAGCGTCAAGGAAAACCTCTTTGGCAAATAAAAGTCAAAAATTACCTAAAATGACTTTTATAAAATTAAGATATTGCAACTTCTATGGGTTTCTGGATCAGAACTTCCATATCATTCTGATAAAAAATATTTGAGCCTACCACATTGTTGTTGAGGGCTCTGTAGTATTTGGCTGTGCCATCTGGGGAGAAGGGTAGGTTCTGATTCGTTTAGGTGGACTGGCCACCAATGTGAGCCTGTGTTACTGTATTCTTGCTAAGGGTTATGTAAATGTGTGCGAGTCACATTAAAATGTGATGTGATTTCATTAAAAAGCTGATCCCAATCTTGCCAGAACTAAGCACTAGGCAGACCAGAGATGCACAGCAGTATCTTCCCTGCCCACTGCTCTTCTATTTTCTCTTTCTATAGTTTCCTTTTATTAAAAAAGTGCCTTATCTTGAAAGCTATTCTCACACTGCTGAACATCAGGTCAAAAAGTTCACAGATGAGACATAAGGAGTATACCAACAATTGATTATTTTTTGGACACAATTTTGGACTTTTCTTAAGAAAAAATAGTTGGACATCCTGCCACAGAGCGGTAGCCAGTCATTGTCAGCCTCAGTGGGGAATATCCACCTTCGGGCAGTGCAGGACACATGGCCCCTTTGGCTTGCTCTGTTTCTGGTCCCATGAATCTCTCACATTGGCATAGTGGGGGATTTCAGCAGAAGAGGAGGGTGTCTGAGCCTGCCTGTGGAAATGGGCCCATCAGCAAGTTAAAACTCAAGTTACCTGGTCTGTCAGTTCCAAAAGGATTTAGGAATCAGACAAAACATGAGCACAATTAGTCTAGGAAAGTTGGCTACAGCCTTCAAATAAGCAAAAGGTGGGAGTTTTATGGACTATGTTTGTGTGTTTGTGTGCAATCCACTTGCTGCCCGTGTTATGTACCTGTGTGACTTTGGATTTAGCTGTCTGATGTTTTAAGGAGGCAGGAAGATTTTCTCTATTTCCCTTAAAAGAAAACATTTTTAAGGTTTTATCTCAGGTCCTTGAACTAGAGCAAACAAGCTCGGAGTTAGCAGAAGAGGATATGTAGATTCTTCGTCATGACAGTATCCTTGTGCCAAACACACACAAATGCCACTAGACAGCAGACTCCTTGGGACTACCTACTTGCCTTTTCCTCTTTCTGGAACCTGCTCCAAGACAAAGAGACACCATTTCCCTGTGTGCTCAGGCTTTAAGCTCTGAAGAGATATAGGTACCCAAAGTCAAAATTTTGGGGGTTGTGTGCTGCTAAAATAAAACACTCTAATTAGTGCTTCTAACTGTTTTGTTTGCACAAAAATGAGTTGCCTAAATCAGCTGGAAAGGGCTACACAATTACCAATATAATGAAAAAAGAAAATTATGCAAATATTAAACACCCTGACTTATTGCTGCCTTTTTGTGCTGATATTGAATTATAAATAAAATAGAGCATTATCTAGAAAAACACTTAAAAATTGAAAGTACTTAAAATTTTCATCTTTGCAAAAGATGTCCCAATAAGTAAGCAGCTAAAACAGATATAAGGAAAACATTCCAAAAGGAACCTAAAGGAACATTCAGAAAAGAACCTAATGGTTTTTGATGTAGCTTAAGCCCTAACCAATATATCCATGTTGCCAATGCGCCCAAATTACTGACAATACTAAAACTCCTTTAATGACTCTCACATATTAATATCTGCAGGCATTCCCATCTCTAGTAGTGTTCTGCCACCCTCACAGCAAAAAAGATTATTCTAATACTTCAGCTCAATTTTCCGTATTTCAGTTTGTGTCTGTTGTCTCTTGGCCTTTGACTGAATACCACTGAGAAGAGTTTGGCTCCATCATCTTTACTTGCCCCAGTCAGGTGCATACACACAGATGAAATCCCTCCCAGAGCCTTGTATTTTCCAGGCTGAACAGCTCCGGCTCCCTCACCTTCACCCTCCCTATGTCAGGTGCTCCAAGCCCATAATCATCTTCATGGCCCTGCCCAGACCTGCTCCAGTCTGTCCACGTCTCCCTCGCACCGGGGAGCCCGGGACTGGATCCGGCACTCCAGGTGTGTCTCACCGGGATGGGCAGAGGGGAAGGATCACCCCCCTCGCCCGGCTGGCAGGGCTGTGCCTGATGCAGCCCAGGAGGCTGTTGGCCACCTTGGCCACCAGGGCACATCGCTGCCTCCTGCTCAGCTCGGTGTCCCTCAGCACCCACGGGCACTTTGCTACCAAGCTGCTTTCCAGCCGGTCAGACCCCAGAATAGAACCGTACCTGGGGTTACTCCTCCCCACACGCAGGGCTTTGCATTTCCCTCTGCTGAACTTCATGAGATTCCTGTTTGCCCCTTTCTCCAGCCTCTCAAGGTCCCTCTGAATGGAGCACAAGCAGGTGTTGTATCCATCGCTCCTCCCAGTATTGTGCCACCAGCAAACAGGCTGAGGGTGCACTCTGTCCCATCGTCCAGGTCATTAAAGATGTCAAACAGTACTGGTCCCAGTATCACACCGTGGGGTGCCACCTATGGCTGACCTCCAGCTGGGCTTGGTGGAGCTGACCTCTTTACAGTTCTACTCAGGAGCACCAAGCTCCATGACACCCATCACTCAGAGCTCTGCCACTTGCCTGGGGGAAGGCTCCACAATTATACTTAATTTCTGTGGTCAGCATAGGAAAGGCTTTCATTTTAATGCTCAGTTCTCAACATGGTCAAGCTGACTTTTACAGAAAAGAGATAAAGCCTGCAGCAGAAAAGGAATGTAGTTTTGGGGAAAACTGAGGGTGTCAAAAGCTCAGGATAAGCCTGCAGAAAAGAATGGGCTGTGAGGCATCCTGGGATGAGGATGGCTTAGGGAGAAGACTGAAGAAGACCTGGAGGAAACAAATCCAGGCCCTGTTAACTGCCATTCATGGTGTTTCTACTGCAGGCATTATGGACAATGATTTCTGATTTCATTGTGACTAAAGGAATTGTTATTGTCAAGGAAACTGCCTGTAGTGAAATGGGATTTTGCTTCAGATTTGAGAACAGTTCACATATTTCCTTTTTCTCCCTCAGTCTTTCATGATCTAAGGCAGATTCCATAGAGAGACAGGGAAAATGAGAGAGAAAGCAGACAAATAACTGACAATCTTTCCTTAAAAAGGTAAGGATGACAGGTAACCTGTGTGGTAAACTTAGAAAGCTATTTTTCCTGGGGTGCTGGTCCTGCCTGTTCTCAGCATGGGTACCTGGGTGGGGGCACACCAGGTGCCAGTTTTGCTTTCAGCTCTCCTGTGCTCCTTGTTCAGCAGCCTGTCAGGGTTCACCTTGGTGTCTCCAGAAGACATAGTACTAGAGAACAGCCCATGCAAAACAATCTCAGTTTGGCCCCTCAAATTCCCAAGGTACTTAGCTTTCTTCATGAGCCTTTCCTGCATATTTCATTTTGATGCTAGTCTGTGTTGAATTCTGATGAATGTATTTACTTACTTCTTCTGGCAAGCAACCTGCAGCCATGAATACTATTAATGACACTCAGCGCACTTTGGGAAGTCCATTATCAGAAAGCCAGCTGCTATTTCAGGCACATTAGTTATACCCATTATCCACACGCAGGCCATACGATTGATTGTCTCATGAATCCTCACTAGCCCCGGAATAATGACAGGCCAGTGCTGACCCAGTCGTGAACTTAGAGCTATGGGGGGTAACCACCTCTATGGTGCGACTGTTTCCGCTGCAGGGCAAAAGTGTCCCATTTCTGGTGGCCTAGGGCAAGCTCATGAAATCTAGCTGCCTCCAGGGATGGAAGATCTGGAGACACTGCTTGTCACCCTCGTGCTCCACACTGATATGATCCTACCCCTCCTGAATCCCCCTTACAACTGAAGAGTTAATCTGTTCAGGATCCAGTATCTCACAGAACATCTGCCTGTTGTACAAACTCTTGGCAAGCATAAAGGGAAGCTGGAATGAACAGCAGCAAGGTGGAAGGAAGGAAAACAACCAGTGTGCAGTCTCAAGGGTGCCTCAAGTAAGAGCTAAATTAAAACCACTGACATTTTATAGGGATAGAAAAGATGGACTTAGTGTTACTCGATAACCTAAGAAATACCTGCAAGTTTTGAGATGCTACGGGCCCCATCATCCCCTAGCACCAAATCTTCATAACTGTAGGGTGAGGGAGGAATAGCCCCCAAAAGCGATGAGCAGAATCTGCACTGCGGGTTTGAAAGACTTGATGTTGTGCCAGAAGCAGATGAATTGGAACGTGAAAGCACATGGCAATGTAGATGTGCTCCAACTGCCTTTCAAGACGGGGACCTCAGCTGCCTGGATGCATTTGCAGTTTCCAAGTTTTACCCTAAATCTTAAAGAAAAGGCTTTTATTTTCTATCTGCTTTGACAAACAGCCATAAAGCTGATGCTCAGCTAGTGTGCCTATCAGAAAAATATTGGTCACGCTTTTTCATTTTTTGAAACGTAGATTAAATTTAGTCTTTTAAGGAAATTCAGTATCATTAATGCAAATTTATGTGAATAACTCTATTATCTGTATCTCCTACAATACACAGAACATTGAGCTGATCAGAGGGAAGCTTTTTTAAAGGTACTTGAGATAATGTAATGATCTTAAAGAATGTGTTTGTAAGCCTTGCACCAGAAAAGGAAGAAAACCTGCAATTATACTTTCCATCAGGAAAAAACTGTTACAGAAGTTGTTAAAAACATTGAAAAAATATTAACATTAGAGAGGCATAATAAGTATTTTATCATTAATTTTCTACAAAGAAAACATAGTGTTTAGTGTCAATTCCTAGTCCTAGTCAATGCTAAGAGCCTTGATCCAGAAGAGGATGCATATATGACAAACTGTAACTTTAATGATACGGTTACTTCCACTAATGGAGTGAAAGGAGCTTTCCTGGATCAAGCAATCCAGCAGGTTCTGTGCCAATCAATACGCACAGGGGCATGTTTAGATTGATACTCTCACTTTAAAACAAATAGGGGAAGGTGTGGTACGGAATAAACTGATATGAAATATCAGTCTGTCTGTTATGTGTGTTCCTCCTTTGGTAAGGTGTGGTTTCTTGATAATAAGTGCAATCCAATTATAAATCTTTTTGTTCTCCGTCAGCCATTACTACATATCTTGCCTTAACCATCCTGCATTAAGCAGTGGCACTTCGGAGCTAAAACTAGCAGTATGTTTCAATTTAATCGTAAAGTCTCAATACTACTACGTAGTAGAGTAGTACGATTTTTTCAGATTTAGAAAGTTAAAAAAAAAGTCACAAAAATATTGATTTCCGTTTTAAAATTAAGTCATTGCAACTTTTTATATCTGTACATTGTCCTGTTCCCTTATAAATATATGCAAGTTGAATAAATATTTACAATAATCAGATGGTAATCAGAATTTGAGTAGAACACTTTATTTTTTAATAAAATACCCATTAAGGTCCTGTGTGTTGCTTATGTAGGCAAAAAACTTGCATGGACTATTTTCGTTAAATTTGTTTGACTAATTTACTTGCTGATCAGACCGCTCTAAAAAGGAATGCTGGATTTCTGCTTCAGAATTAAGTCTCTTCTTACCTTTTGACCAAGGTAAGCAATCATCCAAATGCACTCAGAAAGTACCTTTTGTTGAATCCACTACATTTTACTTCCAGCACTCTTCAAATACACTAGAAATAATGATAGTAATAACAATTAATTGTGGTACATTTGTTAAGAGTTACATTTAAGGATCTTAAATGTCCTTTTCCTTCGCCCCGTCTTGGGCAATAAAATGTTCAGCTGTTAATATCAAGAATTTGTACATTCAATTATTCAATCCGCTTTACACCCATGCAGACATAATAAAGTTAACTGGACAGGAAAAAATTGGACCATTGATTGCCCCTGTTATGATACGATTATTTTTAGCTTACTTTTTGATTTTTAATTATGTACTGGGAATGCTAATTTTGGTGCTTACCCTCTAGTTGTCATCCCCCTTCCAAAAAACCTACAACACATGTTGTACATACTTTATATTTGCTTTTCTCTTATGCATTTAGGTGCCTCTTCATGATTAATAGCAATCAATATAGTAATTTCCATTTGCGTAGAGAATCCAAAGCCGCTCACAAACCATTGGTATAACTGTTTATAGTTAATAAAAGTTTAAAATACTGAATTTTGCATTTAAGGGGGATAAATTGAAACTGCCATTTTTTTCTTAAATGAAGGATGGGAAAACAAATTTAGAACTAAAAGCAGCTGTTGCCATGACACAGTCTAAATATTTAGGAGGAAAATGCCATGAACATTAAAATAGCAGTGTGTTTTTGGGAATTGTGAACTGTTGGGGAACTAACTTGATCATTTCTTTTAATGGAGAACAAGTCCTGGAAGTTCCCTCTGCCAAAGAGCAGGAGAATGTTTCCCAGCCTGCTGCTGGAGACCTTATTAAGAGCTGGACTAGAAAATTAAGAAATGTGGGATAATGATAATTGAGTAACAGATGTCAGTCAGAGAAAATGGCACCTCTATGGCAGGCAGTACAAACATGTCGCTTTAACCTTCTCTCGTATAATACAACAAGCAGATTGATAGAAAATATTTTAATAAAAGACCCTAGCTAGTAATTTTCCCTGTGATACAGCCTGAGGTTAGAGTGATATTATGCTACGTGGGAAAGAGCTTTTTATTTTTCAGCCTGTTAATGCTTTGTCTCCTACAAGTTTCCTGTACAAAAATACCAGAAACTTTCTCAAAGCCTTTGTAACAACAAAGACCGACTCAAAAAAAATATATATATCCTTTGATGCCCATTTGTGACCCACGGAACAGATAACAGATACCAAGACAGTGTGATGGCAAGGTCTCAACAGCCAAGTAAAGCACTTAAAACAACACACAAACAAGGGGATCTGCTGTCCCATAATGCAATAAAGTGTCTCATTATATAAAATCGAATAGAACCAGCTTTGAAATTGCAGCTAACCTTTTGTGTAGATCAACAAATTAGCTATTACAAGCAATTCAAATGCAATGTTTTAATCTAAATTGATATTTACACTGGATGTTTTCTGGGGGATAATATCCCAGTTTAGCTTTACCAAAACCATAGCCTCGGAGGCCTCTGAAAGAAATCCAGTATTACACTTCCCCATACAAGGGTTCCTAGGGAAGGAATGATCTAAGGGAGCGTTTCTCCCAGCCTTTTACCCACCGCTGGCTTCCTTCTTAACCCCTGTCCTGCAGGTCCCAGCAGGCAGGGGTCCAGGCTGGGGCATAGCGCTGCCACTCCTGATTCACCTCCTGGGGCTGCCGCCGCCTGTAGCTGGTGGGGTCATTGCTTTTACACCCAACTCTTATCTAAAGCTGGCCTGATAAGATCTGGAATATCTTCGAAGACACCTCCCAGTGCTCATGCCATTTACTTGGACAGCAGTCTTTTAATTCAAGCTATGTTGAGTGCAGACCTGTGCTTGTGTTCATGTAAGCACTCACATGAGCCATGACAGTGCCGTGCTTTTCTCTTTAAAACATAAAATTCACGGGGGCACCAAGAAGCAGCCACCATGCAGAGGATCCTGGTCTGCTTACGTGTCACCTTCTTGTTCCTCCCAATCCATCAAGACCCTCAGATGCTTCTTCAGGGTCTGAGCAGGGAAGACTTGAAGTTCTCTCACGCTTCCGAGGTCAAAATAAAAAGCCTGAGTCAGTGGAAGTTATTATTAACAGAGTGAAACAACAGTAATGCTCCTACTGTAGAAGGTCAAGCACTTCTGTGGGATTGCTGGCTGTGCCTAGCCCCCACGGAACTGGGCACATGCTGAGGATACCAAACCTAGCCCAGGGATGCAAGGTAAGTGACCCACCCTGGAGCAGCAGCTAACACCAGGACCAGATGACAGTGATTAGTAGTGCAGATTTGTTTCACACAAGATCAAAACCTACAGAAAAGTATGCACTGAGCATAAGAGAATTACTGTGTTCCCACTGCCTCTCCCTATCACACTTCTGCCAGTGATATTTGGACATCAATTTTCAAGTATGAACATCTCAGTCCAACTCTTGCACAGCAGGTACTGTACAAAGACGTTTATGGAGCATTTGTGGTCAATGAGTAAATAATCACTGCTGAAATTTACATAGAGAATGTTCCAAAGGATATTGCTGCCCATGTTTAAAAACAGAGCACACAAGCTCACTATAAATTTTCAGCGGCTTTGCCAAGCTGAAGTTCTTGGATTTTCTTTACCCCAGCTGAAACAGTGAATCTTTGAGGTGCTGCTGTAAAAGCGCTAGTGACAACTGCTAATTCACACAGGAACTGTAATTGCAGGAAAAAAGTAAAGGAGAAAAGCAAGCAAGTCAAGCATCATAAAGGAAGTTCAGTATGGTAAGGGTTTGGAGC
This sequence comes from Mohoua ochrocephala, assembly GCA_013398855.1. NCBI lineage: Eukaryota > Metazoa > Chordata > Aves > Passeriformes > Acanthizidae > Mohoua > Mohoua ochrocephala. Next base: position 154,644 of record VZTA01005504.1, on the reverse strand, counting down.
ACCCCTTTTATTCCATCTTCTTTTCCACATGCATTATTTTTCTTTGTGGTAGTCTATACCAGTTGTGGATTTTGGTTTCGAATAAAAGGCAGCTGGCAAAAAGTAATTGCCTGTTTAGTAAAGGTGTAATTCCAATTGTTCTCATACAATGACCATACTAGTGGACTTGTTTCAAGATATGATGGATGGCACTTGTCTTACTTTGCTCACACCAGTGACCTCTCCTTGTAACATAGGCACCAGGGTGGCAAGGAAGGCTGCCACCCTAACATAGGCAGGGTGGCAGTTCTTGCTGCTAAGGCAGGCATATCCTGCCAGCAGTGCGCTGGTTTCAGTGTGTGCTGCTCCCTTTGCAGGGAGATGAGTTTCCCTTCTCCTAAAGGCACTGGAGGGGAGGCTTCAAGAGCACATCAGGATAGGGGATGTAGGGGAGCCAGCAAGGACTAAGCCTGCAGACCCACCAAAACTTTGTGGGCTTGGGAAGCATGTCCCTAAGGGATCCAGGCCTTGGAGGTTACTAAAACAAAGACTTCTTCTAGGGTCCAGAGGAGATTTGATAGGTCTCCTTACAGCCCAGGAGGTGTTTGCTGGACCAAAAGCGGGCCTGAAGGAAAAATCTCACATCGCAAAGCGGTATTTCACAGGGAAACTGTTTACAAACTTCTACACCAACACTATGTCTTAGCCAACAGCTTGACATTTGAAAAAATGTTTACAGCTTCTGCTCAAACAAAACACTACATTTAAAAGCTGAAGGCCATTTTCGTGCATTTGGATGCTCACTTTCAAGAGAAGATGAAGACAGACTCACCTTGGACTTCTGACCACTTTGGAGTCCTATTAAACGGCAAAGGAAACTCAGGTACTCAGAAATTCTGTAAAAAGTGGTCTAACTATTGAAATACATAATGAAATAAAATAAATAAGAACATAAGATGCAAAACATCTTAGAAAACTGTTGTTGCTGGATTTTTAGTTCTGAAGGTTTGATTTCTATACTGTAGTAAAGTTTCCTTCAGAGTATTTCATTCCCATGTCAAACTTGCAAAGTCTGGTTTCTGAGAAAGAGAAACAAGAAAGTTGTATTAAAGTTCTAATGAATGATGAATTATAAACCCAATGTGATTACAATTGTTTGGGGATAGGTCTATAATGTCATTGAACAGCTTGAAGGCAATAACAATGATAATTTGCCTATGTCAGTGCATGAATATACAGGATTCTTCTCCACAGACTGCTGAAATACCAAGAGCACATAATCACACCGGGAAAAATAAATTTTTCTCGCATGCTCTACATGAACTGTTGACATGCTTTCCTCCCTGCCAGAAAATGTTAGGGAGACAGAGCAAATATAGAACGTTCACTGGGAAATTATTTTGCATTTTGCAAAATGGCAGGAGAGATATTCCTTCTGCATTGCTTGAACAATAGGAAACATCCACTAGAAAATCTTGAAAATTATTAGTCAGTGCATTTCACAAATGTCAAAACAAGCATATTTTACATATTAGGCCTATTCTACAAATATAGCTTAAAAATACGAAAGATAGATAAATGAATACATTCCCTGTAACTGTAAGCACACATGAGTTTTCCTTAAAAAAAAAGAAAATGCTTTCTTTTAAATATAAGTTCTTTAAAACGTATCTGCCTTCTCCTTAATGAACAATAGACTGCATGTCAGGAGTATAGAATTTAGATGTTTCAGAGCCTGCTATATTCATGTGTGAGCTTGTCCTGCAATACTTGAATATATAAAGTACTTTTATAGAGAAAATTGAGGTGAATTCATATGGAAAACAAATTTTATGTCTTTTAACAGGGAAGGCCAAAGCATGTGGATTTTAATAAGAGTTGCCTCTCAATAAGTATGGCAACTAACTTTGAAAAGTAAGAGAAAAGGGGCTATTATAGAGTACTAAAGAGTTCAAGGGTATTTAGGAGTATAATTCTGCCCTTCCACTTCTCCTCCTCCTCCCTTCTCCCATCCTTCTCTTCAAGGATGCGCTTCCCCACCCCTGTCCACCTCTGTCCCGTTCTGCCGAGCCTGCCACAGGGACCAGTGTTCTTGCTGCTAACAGTCCTCAGCTGCCTGAGGGCTGGCAAAAGGCACCTCATCGGCTGAGAAGGGAGGAGGAGAAGCAGAAGGAGGCGGAGAAAGCTGGGAGAGGCTATTTTAATCTTCTCTGTCCTATTACACACAACCTTCCCTTCTCCGTAGGCCTGGCTCTGGTGCTCAGGACAATGTTGGTGCACTGGAGGCATTGGGGAAGGCTTTATTCAGCATGACTGGGGGAAGCAGGCAGCAAGCACACAGGTGTTCACCATGCCCAGGAGGCGTGTTTCATTCTCTTCATAATCTGCCAGATGAAATTGAAAGCCCCCCAAAAGCCTCCTTGTAGACTTCTGTGACTGTAGTAGATGAGCAACATAATCTTCCATAAATTCCAGTACATCAAAGAATTATTAGCACTGGGGCTCTGCATTTTTTCCTTTGGAAAGAATTTGACTAGGTTCAATATGGCCTGGATTTGTCAAAGCCTGACTTCTGTTCCTTGTTCTTGTGTAGATGTAAATTAAGCACAGTGTAAATCAAACACGATGTAAATTAAATACAAAGCTGCTGAATTAGAGTAAAGTTTGCAGATAGGGAATTACGCAATAGGGATTATAAAGCAAAATGAGTCTGTAAGGAAAAAAAGTGTGGAATGTTTATTTTCTTTTAAAACAAGAAGGTTAACTGCTGTTTAGTTATTCGTAAATCATACATTGTTCTATGACAGCTTCACTTCCAGACAGCTTGACTGGAGTTCTTTACTGATCCATACTGAGACTATGGGAATGCTTTTGGATTAACAACTCCATCACAGCATCTGAATACTGAATTACTGATTTCAGTACTCAGAATGGAAGAAAATATGGCTGAAATCTGGAGTAAAAATATGTCAAGGAGCACTTAATAAATACCTCTTACAATTTTTACAATAATAGACATATTTTGAAAATGGAATCTGACTTATTTTAAAGTTGCTTATGGTTTCTCTTTGCTTCTCAGTTACAATTTGCAATTCCAGATACAACAATAACTTTGTAAGTAAGGCATGCCCTTAATTCATGTACACAGTTAGTGGATAGTTCTCTGAATAGCGAAGTATGAATTTGCCTCTGAGGTTGCTTCTTTCAGAAGCTGTATCACATCTGATACCGGCAACAGGATTTGCCACTCCTAAGGCAGAAAATGAACGCTCAGAATATACCGATCTCTCTTGGCTGAGAGCCACACTTTCAATTTATCAGGCATCCTTTTCAGTAATGGGTTAACCCTTATAGACAGCTAATGTTCACTCTGCTTCTGCTGGAATACATTTAAGATAAAATATTTATATCTCTCCACTGGAATAAGCACAAAAAAGGCAGGAATGTTCAAAATAATGGTCTAAAAGAGGAGTAAAAATGAGAGCCCAAAACAGGCTAATAAAATCCTTCTCAAATATGCATATATCCCAGAGGAAAAAAAAGGAGGATTTTTTTTATATTTGACATTGATACAGAGGAAGATTTGGTATCACTGGTCAGCAACAAGGTAGAACATGTTGACAAGTACAAAGTGACTCATGAGACTCTGCATGGATTTAAAAGGGTAGATCATGCTTAGTGAAATGGATTTCATAAGAAGGAGGCACAGAACTATATGTGTGTGTGTGCGTGTGCATGTGTATAGGCATTCACATATATATACACATATATATATATAGATAGACACACATATGCACACGCACACTCATATATATATACAGAGCTTAGAAGATAAAGTGACTTTTAACCTAATTTTCATGGTAAAGGTATTCAGAAGAACTCTTGATATTTTCATATGTAATCACTTGGGGGAACAGGACAGATTCTCAGGGCATGGGGCTGCACTCAGGGAATGCTCATTGGCGAGTGATAAAAAAGTCTGAAGATCCCAAATACTCACAATGGACACCTCATCATGATTCCCTGCCTTTAAAAGACCAAATGTGTGATGGTCTCCATTAGCTACCCAGGTGTGAAGTTAGTTGATACACTTTGCACGTGTGCCCAGAGCTGTTTCTTCAATGAACTTTGAGTAAGAAAGGGAGTTTCTCTTGTAATGTAAAACTGGCAAAAGTCTTCAACATGAATAAAATTGTCTGTATTCCTACCTTGCCCTGTGATGGGTGTCACTTCCAGCAAAGTGGATCCTTCCAACAAAGGCACATCCACAGTTTCTCTGGGCAACCTGTTCTAGTGTCTCACCACACAAATCAAAGTCTCAATAAATAATTTAGTCTTAATGTATCTTCCCTTTCCATTCAGGCCCAAGCCTGCAGGATAAATGCAAGTGGAAAACGGGATGGTCTTACCCTGGACAAAGCTGGACCTTCCTCACAAATTTACACCTGTGTAAAAGAGAAAGCCTGCTCCCACACGTGGCTCATCATTGCAGATCATTGCTCCTGCAGTTTAGGGACTCATACCGCTGCCCAGGCTTTGATGGTGACCCTTCTCTGCAAGAAGAAGCCTCATAATCAGGATATCCCAGTGGCACACTACAGTGCAAGTAAATAGCAGGGACAGGTGATTGCTCTCAGCTTCTATCATTCTCAGTTTCTGGTATGAAATACAACCACAGTTTCTCTGGGCAGCCTGTTCCCATGCCTTACCACCACAAATCAGGGCCTCAGCATATTATTTGGGCTTAATGTGCCTTGCACTGGTAGTAGTTTCCAATTTACCACATGTCCAAAAGCAGAAAGTTCTTCTGACCTTTTCTCCCTTGAGCTTTTGTTAGTTCAAAAGAGACAAGCCAGTAAAAGACCTCCCAAAGACAAAGAAAACACTACGCAGCAGGTGGATAGGCAGACAAAACTGGTAGTTGGAGAGCTATATGCAGCTCAGGCAAGATCCACTCTTTCTAAACTCTTAAGTCACTTCTGCAAAACACGTTTTGATCTTCTAACTGAATAGGTGCAACAATGTGACTAATATAAAATCTAAACACTTATTGAAAAATAAAGCTATACAATTCCCAAGACAGTAGTTGCATTGAGTGGAAACATTGGAAAAAGTTCCTCTAAGCCCCTTTAGCAACATCATCAAAACAAAAGCATTAACCTAAAGGGTAGCCATATGTTAGCCAACACTTCTCTGCCTCCTTCAAAAAAAAAAAAAAATCTGAAAGAATAAGCAAGAGTGGGATTTTGTGGCTTTCTTTTTGATGTGAGTTAGCTTTTGGATGATTTTGTCATCTAACTGGAAAGATTAAGAATGGAACAGTGGGAGAGAGAATAGTGGAAATGCAGTAGCATGTTTAATATAAGGTAAAATAATTAAGTAGATAGCAATTATTGTGTAAGCCTCAAGCTGTGATCTAATCAGCTATCGCAACCTAAGCAGGATTGGGCTGCATTGGTACTTAAGGGAGAAATCCCATATGCTATTGAAAACACAGCTGATGATTCAATAGCTGTTAAGTCTCTCTTCTGATTCACTTAGGAAAACAAATCACACCATGGGTTTAGAAAGAATTTTATATTTACTACCAATTAGAATAATAGTATTAATATTAGAAAGGATATTTATTTTCTTCTTGTCTACTACACTGTTTTCATAGTGTAGTAGTTTCATAGGAATATGGAATATATCTTCAAATTTCGACACCATTTTAGAGGTATGAAATAGCAGTTGTATTTTATGTCAGAAGTGGTTTCTACTTTAGGGCTGGACAAAGTGATTCTCACATAAATGCCATGAGCTTTACACACTTAACGCACTTAAATAGTACCATGTAAAATTTATAAGACTCCTATGAGACAGCAGCAAGGTCTTACCCAGGGTTCATGCAGCCAGGATGAAAATCTCCTAAGCAGACGCTGAACAGCTGGGCCGTGCATCAATAAATCACATGTAAAATCTGTATTCTGTTGGCTGGCAAATGAGCTGCATGGGGATGAGTTTCACCCTCAGATTGTAATGTCCTTTGGGAACCAGTTCGATAAAGTTTTAATGTTAACATGTACTTTTAATACTATTAGAACAATACGAATGACCAGTTAGTTAAATAAGTGTCATTAGAGACACCCAGCCATCACAGAAGAAGACTTTGTAGGAACACAGACTACAAGTTTTGGGTCTTCTGTGGAGCATAATATGCTGTTACACTGGGAAGAGGTAATAATTCATTTTACATACTGGAGATAATGTGCTGAAGGGGGAATAAATGGACCACATTGGTTAAGTCTGCTACGCAATGTAAGGAATTTTAAAAACCACATTTTTGCTGAGAGATAGAGCCCTCCTGGAATTAGTGCTACATCAGTTAACAACAGAAGATGAAATCTGGATGTAGCAAAGAAGTTTTATTTAAAACACTAATGAAATAAATTGTATAGTTTAATGTGAATGTGATTTAATCAGTCTTTTGTGTATCCAGATATTAGAGTGGTGGCAAATATCTGTGGCTAAGAATGACTTAAGCAACCAGAGAATTTGTAGTTTGGCACTAGAGCAATCTATCTTGATTGCTTGAATCTATCAAGTCTATCTTGAATATATGTATTATTAGAGTCCCACTAACATGAGCTGAAGAAAAGAGAGATAGCTCATACTTGAAATTTTTTACCTGTTTATTCTTAGACATGAAGGCAAAATTTCTGGTGCATAATGAAGCACCTTGTTGCCTTTTTCCTGGTCTTAAAATTAAGAGCCAGACATGGTTAAAGGGAAAGGGGTTTTTACCTCGGTATTTATTTAGGATCCTTGGTGCACCACACCGTCCGAGTGGAGTGCGCCGAAATGCACACTGGAATGCCCCCACCAGAATGCACACACCCAATAGATCGTGTATACAACTTACAGGCCTTGCAAATTAGCATATCTATCAAAGATTCCCCAACGAGAGACTTGAATGAATCCCCCATTCTGAGGAGTCTCCCCCCTGGATGGGCCTATCTTATTTTACAGGATGTGTTCTAGAGAGGACCTTGGTGTCTGGGGCTGTCTGACCCTTAGATGCAGCTTCCAGGATGTTTGGTCTCCTGGCTTAACGGGGCATGGGGTATCAGACTTAGGGAATTACAAGTATGTGGGCTAAGGATACATAAAAGCTATATAAAAGGCTATATAAAGGGGTATAAAAGGGGTGTATAAAAAGGCAAAAATCATCATGGCATCACCAGAGTTAGAGCCAACCTGAGCCAGCAGGTCCCTGTGCCACAGCCTGGCACTATACAGAGCCAGCAGTACAAGGCTCAGAGAAGCTCAGATGTGTTTGTAGAGCATAAATGCTCGGGGCAGTGCCATGCCAATGAAGCTACACATTTCCAGATCTGAACAGCTTCTGTGTGTTTCTGCACAATAGACTCTTGTATTCCTCATCAGATTAACTCCAGGAAAACCAGTCCTGTGTCAGTACAGCCAGAAATCTTGGTTTTGTTGCAAGATGAGCCTTGCTGCTATTTCTTACCAATTTCTCTGACAGCAAGTTGTGTGAAAGAGAAATGTAAATATATTGTTTAATGTGTTATTTAAGGTATTCAACATGTGCCTTCCCATGCCTTTAATTTAGGACACAGTCTTTTAAATATATTGGGCAGTAGAGCTTAGTATTATATTTGTGGTTTTTCTAACCATCAGACAAGTCAGGCAGTGTTGTGCCTTCTATTATAGCATTCACTGAAGAATAATAGTCCAGTCTTTGGATCCTGCAATCTATACTTGGTGCAGGGTCTGAGGAGTCATATGGCAAAAAACCCCAACAGTCAAAAGTGGCTTATCAGTCCCAATAAATATTTAGGACCAACTTGCCTTAGGGATGGCTCTAGCTTGCATTAGCCAGTGCCCTGTCTGTGTACATTTGCCCATGCCCTATGCATGCTCAGTTGCCTTAAGGCCTGATTGTATTCCAGTGCATGCACTCAGGGTGCTCTAAATCTGCATGTTTCACAACCCAGCTCCTTGACTGCGTATTTCCAGTCTCCCTGTAGAATGCAGTGCCTTGTAGTGACACCTACTCCAGAAGCTCTCCAGAACCAGGTGGTGTAATCCCGGTGTGGTACAAAGTGGTAAAAGTGAGGGCCTAGCAATAAGTCTCGTGGAGAAATTCAGCTCTAGATTATGAAACCTAAAGGTAGATGCCTACCTGTGATTGTCCACAGGCAAGCCGTGTGTTTAAGCTGACAAGACAAATCAATGGAGTCAGACACTGTGAGAGGGAAATTCAACTCCTTTCAGAGCAGAGGACCAGGGAGCTGCTACATACAAGCAGTTGGTGCTGAGACATACTAGCACCTCCCTCCTGACCTTCCACCGCTGCTCTGGGAGGATGTGGACCTTCTGGAGGCACTGCCTCATGTCTGCCATCATGGTGTGAATGCCTCAGTTACAGCTCAGATAGCACAGAATAGTTTGGTGTGGGCATCTCGTTGGAGTCTCCCTGCATGGGCCAGCTGAAATGCTCTGCAGGCTCCTGCATTGACGAGATCGCCACTGCCTGTAACAAGCTGTTCAAACCCACATATCAACATCCATGCATAGACACCTACATTTGGGTTTAGTAATTAGTGAATAATATCCCCAGTGGCTTCTGCATAAAAAGGATTAAGTGCACAAATCCTGAAGCAGTTATTTATGAAACGCTTGAAGTCCCTGGTGCAGGAAAGGTGCTTGGTCTTTCTGAACTAAACTAATGTGGCAACTATTTCCCCAGCAGGGGTTAGCTGCTGAGTTGTGCTAAATCCAGAAGACATTGGCAAACAAACGCTTATTTTTGTTTCTCTCTCTTCACCCAGAAGATGTGGTGCAGCCAGGTCCTTAAAATAGAGTGGAGCTGGAAAGGATTTGGGGCAGCTGGAGAAACTGTCGGTGATGAGATGGCTGTACAAGCAAACGCCTCAAAGCTGAAATTCGTATGAGCTAAAGGCTACAATAAATGAAAGAGATTCACAGAAAGTGTGAGCATTGTCAGCATGTTTCTTCCTCTTCCCCGTCCTTTGAAGCCAGCCAATATCGTGGAAAGCAGCCAGAGCGGAAAAGGAAGCAGTCTGTATTTATAAGCCTAACAAGCAAGCATAAGACTTTGGGACTTATTTAAGAGAATGATGGGAAAAAATTGTGCCAAACCCAGTTCTCAGCAACTTCACAGCATCGCTTTTTTTAGAAACTAGAAGATTCATCTTTCTGCTTGGTGTGGAAATAAAGATATCAGCAAAACACAGAGCTTTACAGGCATGTGGATATCATGGCCACCATCATCCTTTTCTCCCTCTATTGGAAAGCAGCTATTTTATCCTGGAAATACATTCAGAGGTGATATTGCTTTTTCTCACATCAGTCTCTGAGCAGATAAGAGAGTTCCTGTCCATGTGGTACAAAGAATTCCACAAAGGTCTAAAAATGATGAGTTGATATTTTTTTCCGTTTTAAGCGCTAAAGTTCATAAAATGAACTACCAGTCTTCTGCAGATTTGGGTGAGGCTTTGCTGAAGCATAATTACAATGGAAGAGTGGGTGTAAGAAATGGAATTTTTGCATTCAACCTAAATACAGAATAATAACTTTTGGTTTTAAGCAGTAGTACTTCTCCTTCAACTAAATACAGCCATTTCATGCCTTTAAACTAGTAGGAATTTCCTAATAAAAACGCATATAAATAAACTGACCATATAGGCAAAAAAGAGAAAAAATAATTTGTATGAACTTGTCAGGAGTCTTAACTTTGGTAATTTTGAGATGCAATGTGGAAAATCTACAGGCAACAATTCCATCTTTGACAAGTTTAATAGCAGGTAACAGTCATTCAGATTAGAAGGTGCAGAGAACAAAGATGCAATATCTACTAAGGAAGAAGTTAAGAGGTTTTTAAACTGGTCAGTAGTTCAAAAACATTTATCCAGAAATTCAGACTGTATAAACACATCTTTGATTTCCTGAAATTGAATCCTGTATGAAAAGGCAAGCTGGTTTTATATAATGCCACATTTTCAGAAGGCAGGAGAAGTGGAAATGACAGGTAATTACATCTAATTAAACTGTATTAGGATGCACATAGACAAAGGATTGAATGCTGTATTTGTTTAGATTACTTCATTTTCAGTGAAGATATTTAAAATCAATTATTATTTATTTTGGCACTAAAAATTCTCTTTATGCTCACAAACACGAAAGAACTCACTCATTTTTCAATTATTACAATTAATTAAAATGCTTTAGGAAATTTTATGTTTTGTTTTATTATATTTTTAAAGGACGATATTTTTTGTTTTCAGAGGGGCCTGGAATCCATGGGATTTGAGACATTTTGCAATAAAATGTGAAAAGTTAAGCAAAGGGTAGGCGTTGTCTGGACTTCTCGGTCATTTGCACACTTTTTGAAGGAAGGAAAGAATAATGTGTAAACTAGGCAAGTGTGTTAAAAAATATTCTCCAAAAGTCATATGACGTAGTACACAATGATTTTAAAGCAGAGTTTCAGTAGCATTTTCAATAATTGATAGTACATTCTATATTGAGGGAGAATAATTGTTTCTTAAGATGGAAGACATTTTCCATTTGATTACCATTCAGTTCTGATGAGTTGAAGAGAACTTTGGAATTGTCTCATGTCCTTACTGTACCAGCCATAGTCTTATGCAAGGATATATTTTATATTTAGCCTTTTTGTTCTGGTTTGGTTTTTTTTTTTTTTCCTGGCTTTGCCATTATGTTCCTCCAAAAGTAATTTTCTCATTGTCTTCTAACTGATAAGGAATGAATTAGTTCAGATGAAATAAAATTATTTTTAAAAGAAAAATGTTAAAAAAAATAATTCCCAGGGTAGATCACTTCTACTACGCATTTCTGTTATTAGTTGAGAGTGTTCCACTTGTTAGTCATTTGTAGGCAATCTCATGCAAAATCATTTACCAGTAAAACACACCGACCCAGTGGGTCACTGGTAAGAAACACACTGGGGCAACCCCTGGGTCCTGCCCACTTCTCACAGCTATTTACACAACAGCAGAGTGAGCATAATTGCTGTCCTTCCGAACTGCAGTTATTTTTAATGGATATTAGTAGCTGATAAAAGTCATGATTTAGAGCTTAAACTACCTGCCAAAATAGATGTCTCCTGATGCTGATGCTCTCCCTGATTATCATAGGGTGAGAAAATGCAGTACTCAGCTTCCATCACTTGATTGATCCACTGTGGAAAATCTGACTGAGTCAGGATTCGCCTAATCAACTAAATGATCAGATAGCAAATTGAGCCAACAGCCTGATCAGTTATTCTGCAATCTTAAGAGATTGCAGTTGAGAATAGGCTTTGTTTATTGCATCTCTAAGTAATATATAAACTATATCACTGGACCCTGGAGAAAAGGAGTTTTTCAAGATCTCTGGGGGAGGTTCTTTCAGAGGTAAACACATTCAGATATCAAATGACCTAGAGGAACAAAGGGTAAAAAAAGCATGAAATCTGTTCAAGGAGAAACAAAAGTACAGTACTGCTGTAATCACCATTTGTCATAAAAGCTGACAGGGACCCCTTTTTTGTTTCTCTAAGATTATAATCTCACAGAGGAAAAAGAAAAGCAGTGGTTACCTGCAAACAAATAATAACTTCATAAGGAAAAAATATCACACTGATAGAAGAAGTTAATGAAACATCCATTGTCAATTTGGAGTCTTTATTTTCTGTACTTTTGTGTTCCGAGAAAACATGGATAGCCTGGAGCACAGGTGGTGGTATATGGAGATCCTTCACCTTGAGCTCTGCTTCCAACACCAGCCACTAGTCACTAGCGGCCAAGGACTGCCAACCCCTGAAGACCAGCCCTTGACCTGTACAGGATGAGTTGAGTGCTCTCAGCCCAGCACCCAGGCGAGAAACGCAAGTACCACGTGTTTGATGCTGGTCTCAAACACCAGCCGTACTTTTGGCTAAGAAGCCAAGAATTCGCTATGGTATGACAAAGTATTTTCTGCCTGCTTTCCAGATTAGTTTTGAGGCAAGGCAGCATATGGAAGTTTACTTGGTTGCAGCAGCCTCTGCCTGCTCTGTGAATCTCTGCCAACTGACTGAGATTACGTGTCTATCACCAGCTCTAAAATTCACATAACACCAAATGTATATTGTCTATTTCACCTACTGCAGAGCTGGAGCCTCCGGCTTCCGGGAGATCAAATATCAGCCTTCCCTTTCCGTGCAGAGTAAACAGCTTTTTTTTGTCTGACATTGCTTTCAGATGCTGCGACTATATCCAGCTGCTGCATTTCATTAGGGCATCATCTTTGATGTATTACTAATACACCAATTCAATGAAATATTAAGACAAAATGACCTCGTGTTAGCTAGCAGGAGCCAGGCACAGTGAGTAGGAACTGGAAGTGCTCAGGCTATTTGCAGTGGCTCCATCTGGAGATGTGATGAGTTACATATCTCAAAATAAAAGACTCTCCATTCAACCTCAGTTATCAAGATAAAAGAAGATACTGTTTAAAGCAAAAGCAAATATCAAAGAAGTGACAAAATGAGCATCTCTAAAAAGAAAGATATAGTCTCAATCTTTCATATTACCTTAACTGAAATAATTTGAAATGTTATAATTTATTTATAATAATAATCTCTAGTCAGCAAGTCTTTTTTATTAATACATGTGGTCATTCATGATTTTCCCCTCATTGCTTTTCAGAAATACCTTAATGAGTACAAGAGTCCTCCATACTTGTTACCTGTCCTTCAGCACTGTCTAAAGATCCGGCATGAGATCAAGAACAACTGTGGCAAAAGCTGCTGTACACAAACACAGTAAAATATCATTCCCGTGCCAAATATCTGCAATCAGGGATAGACAGGGATGTCACAAAAGAAATAATCTTGTTATGTCCATTCAATTGCACTAGTATTTTCAATATGCTCTTGGTGTTGCTCCTCTCCTTTTCTGTATTTATTTCTGTGAAATAAATAAGAAAAAACTGAGTATTTTTTGCGTTCCTTCACTGTTCCTCGTGTACTGCCTTTTCATTCCAGATATTCACGTATCTCTGACTCAGGAAGAAATACATCTTCAGGCCAGGTTTGGGGATAATGGTTGCATGCTACGTGCAATCTTTAGAAAAAGAGATGTGCCATTATGTGCATTAAGGCCTTCTTGAACTGGAGCCTTATGAGTTAATGGTCAGGGCCATTGAGCACAGCAATACTGCTCAAGGTCTGTTGTGTAAGGGAAAGACAGAGAGCAGGGGCTTGCCAGGCACTCTGATTCCTGACAGCACACTGCAGAGGGATGAGTGTCCTCGTAGGTAAAGAATTCTGACAGCGTGGACATTTTCCTGGCTTTGGAAAGAGAAAAGGAAATGTAATTAATAGAGAAAAATATAGCAATGCCTAATCAGTCAGCACTACTGCAATGCTTCAGATTTTGCGGCTGACGAGGCAAGTTCCCTCCCCTGCATCCTCAGGCCCGAGTGCCCTCTGGTAGCACCCCGACCTGGCAGTAGCTCATGTTCAGACATGTTGCTAAACTACCACTGTCCTCATTTCTCATAAAAATAGAAGAAAAAAGGAAAATACACTACACTATAATATGTAAAGAAAAAATCTTTTGGGGAAAGGAGGGAAGGCAGGGCTGCAGCAGTTGGCAAGCGCACCCCAGTGCCTGGCTGCTCCTTGCATCTCGCCTGTCTGCACAGAAACTGTCACTATCCCAGTCTGAGAGGATAAATACTCACTGTCTCTGGCTTCTCTGAACATGACCAAAAGCTTCTGCATTTCTCAAATTCTATGTGCTTTAGGAAGATACTTAGTGTAGGATCTGAGCTTTAAAGCAGTTGGAAAATCCTTTTTAAATCTCAGCACAGGATTTTTTTTCCTTTTGGCCTGCAGGCATTTCTAATAGTAGAACATCACTTTCCTGCCAAGACAAATTCTACCTCTTGCTTTTATTTTCCCATGCCACTTCCTGTGCCAGTCAGCCTTTCAATTCTCCTGCAAATCCTGCTAGAAAAGCACTTCTTCTGCTTCTCTTTTCGTCACTGATTTCTTCTTTAGTACAGTATCCTACTGTACATAGATTACAGCTTTCCTCTTAAATTGTTAACTTTGGTCGCTTGTTGATAAAGACGGTACATACTGCTAAAAAATGGGTGATGCTAAAGAATGGCAGAGAAACATTTCCCCAAAGTGTTTCTGTTTCTGTACAATGCTATCACACGGCGCATCCTGTGGACAAGCTCAGAGATTATTCCTTTGCAGATTCCACTACATGGTATTGGACTTTCCCTTTTCTCCTTATTTTATAAGGAGTGAGGACAGCGGAGGTTCAAATGCGTGTTTGAACAGGATAATGCACAAATGGAGAAGGAACTGTATCCATAAAGGATCTGGTTGTGGCCCCTTTAATTCTGTGACTATAAATGCTTCTTGCAATCAGCTCTGAGGCTTCAGTGAAGAGCAGCTCACAGATATTTTTCCACCAGGACTGAGTACACCACCAGTATCATGTTTCAATAGAACAGCTGGTGCTTAAAAGGATGGTAATTACAATTTTATTCAAAAAATCAGAACTGGTGGAGCTAAGAAGATCATTGATTCAGATGGATGACCTTGAAAGGCAGATTGCGATGAACTTGTTGAACTTCTGAAAACGTAAAAAAAAAAAAAAATTAAATAAAAATAGATCTCTCTTCAACATTTCTGGTACTTTTTGGTAATATGCTACAATCTTCAATTTCCCCCCAAATACTGTTATTATGAAAATTGACTGGAAAAAAAGTAGTCTGAAAAGCCTCATTATTTTACTATTCCTTCCAAGGGTAGGGATGACGTTCTAAAAACTGCACTTCCCTGTAATTAAAAGCTCTGCAAAATTTTAGGTTTGAAACAGTACATCATGCTGATGGTGTGTGTTATAGAAATAAAGACAAAAAGAGCTGTACTGGTTTGGGAAATGGACAGCCAGTCCCCAACTCAGACAGAGGCCATAAGCAGCTGCACAAGGAAGAATATGAGATTATAGCAAGCCTACAACAGCAGTATTTCCTCTGAACATTTCCCATTCTCCATGTGTTTGGAGATCAGACCCAAAACATCAGTGCATTTCCCTTTGGTGACCCTGGCCAGCATCTGAAACCTACATTGGCACCTACAGTGTCTGCAGCATCCTGCAGCAAAGTTGAACATCTTTGCTATGAGTTGTGTGAAACACAGGATCTCTGGGTAATTCAGGCTGGAAGGGACCTCAGGATGGCTGTAGTCCAGCCTCCTGCTCAACGCAGAGTCAGCTGCGAGGTCAGATTAGGTTGTTCAGGGCTTTATCCAGCCAGGCATTGAAAACCTCCATGGGTAGAAACTGCACGACCTCCTTGTTCCAATATTTTTTTAGTCTCATCGGGAAAATATTTTTCTTTATACCCAGTCGTATCTGCCATTCAGCTCTTCATGGCCATTGTCCTTTGTCTTCCTGCCATGCACTGCCAGGAAGACCCTGGTTCCAGCTTCTCAGTAAGGCAGGGGTACTGTTTGATAGGTGCTAGTTAGTACTGGTTGGTAGGTGCTGCTGTCAGGCTCCCCCAGAGCAATCCCTTTCCTAGACTGAAGATGCCCTGGTGCCTCAGTATCTCCTTTAAGTGCAAGTGCCCCAGATTTGACCATCAAGGGTAGCCCTTCACTGAATTCACTCCAGTTTATTGATGTCCTTCTTGTACTGTAGGGCCCAAAACTGGATGCAGAATTCCAGCTGTGCTCTAATGAGTGGTGAGAGAAGGGTGGTAGTCTCTTGGCCATGTTGCTCCTACTGACACAGCTGGGCATGCTCCCAGCCATCCCCAGTACACATGGCACGATGTTGACTCATGTTTAATCCTGCTGTCAGCCAGGAGTCCCAGCCCTTTCCCACAGAGCTGTTCCCCAGCCCTAGTCCCCCATGATCATCCAGCTCTTAACACAGGACCCCTCCACATCCAAAATTTACACAGCAGCATCAGGCTACTCACTGTTTTCTTCTCTGTTCCAAATAACTCCTTCGGTTTGGTTGGCTTGATTTGAGTATTTTTGTTAATATTTGCCTAAATCCACATCTATTATAGCAAAGCGTATATTGGATTCATGTTGTTTGTATTTCTAGAGTTAAAGCAGATAAACCTCTTTGTAAGGCTTTTTGATATTCTTTAGCAACCATAGCTGCCAGTTCTGAGTACACTCACAGAGGTGACTGCTTTTTATCATAGCGATCAGCTTCATGATGCTGCTGAATTCATCTGGTGTTGCCTCTGCAGTGTACCTTCTCTTACTTTCTGTTTGGATTGCAGCTAGACGTTGCTAGTATAGATGACATGAAACTTCTCCATGTTCTGGAACTCAAGTATTTGCAGACTAGCAAGATGTCACTTGTCATATACTTGCTTAACATACAGCATCCTGAAGGGCTGCCAAAATATGTACAAACATTGTAAAAAAGAAATCCAGAGGAAACATTATTTCAATTAAGGCAGTTTTTCACGTTCGTGCTCCAAATAATTACAAAGGGGAGGCTGAAAGCTGAAACTCAAAAAGAAATGAAACCAGAGGAGTCAGTCATGTCCCATGAAGTCTAACTACTGTGAAACAGCCAATGGGCTACTGCTCGCCCCATCCCATTGCGTGGCTCTAACCCTTTAGAACCAGAATGCATGTCAGATAACAACAGTCCAGGAATAAACTTTTGTCTCGCATTTATTTTCAGAAAAAGGAATAAATATTACAAGGGAGAAAGGGCATGCCCTCAGCATAAACTCTTACCCTAAATGACCTGATTTGGGAGACTGTATTAGTGGTGCCATGGCACTTTAGTTTCAGCCCTTGGTGTGCATGTTGACACTGTTACATAGGCCTTGAGACACGGAGTTTTCTGCAGTCTTTCTGCTGTATGCCATTTCCAGATGTCCCATTCCAGCAATGCCTAGTGGCTTGAGTAGCAGCAATGTGGCGGTGCTGTACGTGATAAGTAATTACTGAGCTCTACCGCAGTTCCACCTCCTGTCCCCTCTTTAAATGCACACGGATTACCCAGGCAAGTTTTGGCAAATTGCTGCAATTAGCCTGTGCATCAAGAAAACGCTGTTCCAACAGGGAGTACCAATGAATGGACCTTGTCAGGTTTTATTGATACCTCAGTTATGTGAATGCAAACACACATACACACATATCTACATCCGTGCATGCATTTTAACGAGTTGTATAACTTTTCTTCGAAGCTGTTGGTGCTGGAAGGCTAGACAACCATTCCATGCTGGCCATCAAGCCACTACACGGTTATCATGCTAATCAAAGCCCGCTTTGAAATGCTGTTTAGCGTCATTACCATCACAAAAGAGCAGCTAAAGGACATCTAAGGCGGGGAGGGGGGGGAAGCGGGGAAGCGGGGAGGGAGATTGGAGGGGATGTGAACGCTCTGAGACACTATAATCTATTTGAACAGCCATGTTTATTGGAAACAGGAGGGGAAATTGTTTAGCATAAGCTGGTATCAATCACTGAATGGTTTCTGTTCCCTGTTATTAATGCGCAGGCAGCCAGGCAGGGAAGAATGGGCTCTGTGGAAAGACAGACATCTTCCCACTAAAGGGGGAAAGGACTGGTACACACACCACACCCCTCCCGACCAGATGGACTCCTGCAATCTACCATAAAGACTATTTTTTTCCCAGACTAGGACAGAGAAGTTATAGCAACTCAATGCCTGAATGATCCTTTGTTGTTTTGAAAAGTTTTGTACCTTTTTTGTATACGCAGATGGAATAGCTTTTTATGGGTGAGGATCTCCTCCCTAAAGAACCCTCCATCCAGTAGAGCAGGAGGCTCTATTACAATATAATTAAGTGATATTGCCTGGCTAACTATGCTTACTTGCCTCTTTGTAGGTGTAAACGTTTTAATGTCCTATTGCATGGCTGTCTCTTATTTTATTAAAGAAACACACCCTTTGTCTTAAAAACAATATTGTCTTAATAGTTTGCAGGATTTATCTGTTTTGACTTAGGGTTAGCAAATTAAAAGTGAACACTGATTTCAGAAGAATTAAGCCAAGTGTCTGCAGTTACTGTTCTGCAATAGATCATAGATGTGGAGGCTACAACCTCTTGGGGTGCTGTAAAACTGCTGGTAAGTACAGCATAGGCAATGACCTCAAGGACTTTGATGCAACGAGTATATCCATGCAAAAGCTTTCCCAGGCTCCCTGATCTTGGCTTGAAAGGTCATTATGGAGCCACAGTTGTGTATATTCATGATAGATGCTGGAGGATGCTTTTCATTACACTCACACTTCAACTGTAAAGCAAACAAGAATTTCTTGTTATGTCAGTTAGATCGAAGAAGTACTTATACATGCAAATAAATCTAAAAAATAACACAGCCTCAAAACTGATCCTCTCTGCTTTCCTATTAAGAACATCAGTGTGTTTTTTCATAATGAATCAAAATGCCTGCTCAGAGTTGGATATTTGAAATACAAAGTGAATATGTTTTCTTCTGCTGAGTTCTGAAATATTCCAAATCATACCTGCCAGGCTGCAGTCACATCAGATCTCATAAGCTAAATGAGTTTTGATTAGGTCAATACTTGGTTGGAAACACATAATAGGCGAATCAGAAAGGAACCATTCACCAGTAGATAGCAGACTCCCTTTTGTATGAGCCTTAAACTAGTATTTGAAAGGGTACTACGTCACCACAAGTCTCCAGGTCAACACAGAGGGCTAAGATGTGTGGGACTGTATTGGGTTCATGTGGCAAGGTTTTGGTAGCCAAGGGGCTACAGACTTCTGTGAGAAGCTGCCACCATGTCTGACAGAGCCAATGCCAGACAGCTCCAGGATGGACCCATCACTGGCCAAGGCTGAGCCTGTCAGTGACAGTGTCAAGTGTCTCTGGGATAACAGATTTAGGAAGGGGGGAAAAAACCTGCATGGCTGCAGCTGGAAGAGAGGAGTGAGAATATGTGAGAGCAACAGCTCTGCAGACACCAAGGTCAGTGCAGGAGGGGCAGGAGGTGCTCCAGGTACCGGAGCAGAGATTCCTCTGCAACTCGTAGTGCAGACCATGGTGAGACAGGCTGTGCCCCTGCAGCCCATGGAGGTCCATAGGGATGCAGACATGCACCTGCAGCCCATGGAGGACTCCATGCCAGAGCAGGTGGATGCTGGAAGGAGGCTGTGATCCTGTGGGAAGCCCATACTGGAGCAGGGTCCTAGCAGGACCTGTGGCCCTGTAGAGAGAGGCTTGCAGGCAGGTCTTGTAATCCTATGGGAGACCAACACTGGAGCAGTTCGTTTGTGAAGGACAGCACCCTGTGGAAGAGAGCACCCCATGCTCGAGCTGTTTGTGAAGAACTGCAGCCTGTGGGAAGGACTCGCATTGGAGAAGCTTGTGGAAGACTGTCTCACATGGGAAGGACCCACACTGGAGCAGGGGAAGAGTGTAAGGTGTCCTCCCCCTGAGAAGGAAGCAGCAGCAGAGACAGCGTGGGGTGAACTGACCACAGCCCCCGCTCCCCTTCCCCCTGTGCTGCTTCAGGGGAGGAATAGGAAATGTGTGAGTAAACTTGAGCCTGGGAAAAAGGGAGGGGTGGGGGGAAGGTATTTCAAGATTAGGTTTTATTTCTCATTATCCTACTTGAATTTGATTGGTAACTAATTAGACCGATGTCTTGAAGTTTAGTCTGTATTGCCTGTCACAGTAACTGGTGAGTGATCTCTCCCTGTTCTTATCTCAACCAGTCAGCCTTTCCTAACATCTTCTCTCCCCTGCCCAGCTGAGAAGAGGCGTGATAGGTGGGCACCTAGCATCCAGCCAGGGACAACCCATCACAGTGGCTTTTTAGAGGTGCAAGGGCATTAAAACTGTCATGACTATACTTGGCTACCTGCCCATCTTAAAGGGATCTATGAACTTGGGTCCTTATCTCAGCTTTCTCTTCCCTAGGATTACTTCATAAACTGGTACCAAATTCCTTTGAGATGATGAATCATAAATGTCCTGACTTTTCTATGCAGTTTCTAATGGGATGGCTGCCCATAAAAAATGACAATTGAAAGCAAGGTTTACACCGGAGAACCAATCTTGGATAACTGCAGTATAAATTGGAGTGCAGTGTAACTTCAGGAAAAAGGGCAACAGACTAAAGCATCCAAATACTAGAAAGAAATCAAGCCTCAAAATCTCAAGGGAGGGGGTGTCTTCTCTTTTCCAGACATTCTCCTTCGTTTTGGTTACCCAGCACTATTTTCAAATCTTTTCTCTGGCATGTGTCAGAAGAACCAGAGAAAGTTGATAATTATTCTTATAAAACTGGTAATGCCTGTGCATATTCTTGCCCATAGATACATGGAATGAAACACTTCAGTCTCAAAGGGCTGTCAAAAAAGTGAGACATTGTGGTTCCTGCTTAGTTCATGATCACAGAGGTGTTCAAATACTTGCCCTCAACGTCTCATTCAGAATGGGCTTTTTTATTAATCATCAAATCTTTTCCTTCCTTCAGATATGAACTGATTGATAAGGGTTCTGCATTTGCTGGCCTAGTGATTGCGCTTGAAATGGCAGTGTTATTTTTGGAACATAGAATCTATGCTCCTGCAGACAGAAAAGTAAAGTTTCTATTAAAATGAATATAGAAAACAAGCAGAGAAAACCTCTGTAGACCTCAATCACTCAGTCAGGGTTTCTTTGACTAAGAAATTTCATTTATGCTAACTTGTGACACTTGGGCTTTCTAATAAGAACAGGAGGCAACACATGGACAGGTCCTCAACACACACAGTGCTGAACAATGAAACGAGGTTTTGATTGTAGGAAACATCTGATATACCGCATGACATTTCAGTAACTGTCTACTTACAGGTTTGATTTTATGCTTAATACAAAGATAGGCTGAAGAAGCAGAGAGCACCCCAGGTGGAACCTTCACTGGAACAATATCACTGATGATTTCATTCGATGCAGTTGCTATCACTTTCAGTCATCTCTGAATGGTAAACAGTTCAAATTATAAATTCTTTGCCACTAAATTGTCTGCTGCTAATTGCTCTTTTGCATGTAATTATCAGTCAGGATTTAATAAGTATGGAAATACTATTACATGCCAAAAAGTAAAAATAAAATGAGAAATAGCAGACTTAAAGAATGTCTGGCAGACAAACTCTTTAATTAATCCTGGAATACCATATTGGCTGGCGTCGCTCTCAGTGAACATCTCTGGCAGAGAGATGATGGGGTTTTATAATCCTTCAAGAAAAACGAGTAACACATTCGCTTCTAAGCTAGAGAGGTTTTGGCCTTCGCCTCCAGGTTATGCATCTGAAAAGAACATCGATACGGGTGAGAACGAGACTGAACACATCAAAAGAAACATAGGAAATCTAAACATAACTTCAGAATAGCAACTTCTGTCCACCAATTGAAATGAGAGAGAGAGGCAAAATCCAGGAGGGGTTTTGAACTGTCACTAGGCTTTCAGGAGTAGCTCTAGCTTCTGCTTTCTTCACGTGATTTGTGTTTTAAACAGCCACATGGCTTACGGTGCAGGTAAAATATGGGAGACGTGGATGAAAAATTTAAATTATCCTCTCAAGGATTTTCATCTTGTTTCTGATTAGGAAAAAAAAGATCAAGATGACCAAATAACTTTGCAGTGATACCTTCTGCCTACTGTCAAATAGTGGTGAGAGTTGAAATATCCTTGAAACATTCCACCAGTGGTCACAGTCATTAGATAAAATTGATCTGAATATAATCAGACTCGGCAGATAAAAAGACTTTACACAGACACACGGTCCCAAATCCAGATCCCACGTTAACAGCTAAACTACTGTTTGCCACTGTGAAAGAAAAATCGCAGTTCATGCATTCCTGTAAGCTATCAAAGAAAATGAAGTGGAAGAAGGATTTGGTATTTTCACTACATTTCTCCAAAGGGAAAACATCTAGATTTAGGGTTGTTAAGCAGGTTAATGACCTGTTGCACAAGACTAAAGAATAAATTACTACTGAGAGAGAATGAGTAGAATGCAAATCTGAAATGTATTTTCCTCAGTGAAAAAAAAAAAAGATTTCTTGCTTTAACTTCCTAAGTTGCTTCCTTAGTTGGTTATTTTTCTAGCTGTCACTTAGTGGTTCTATGTAGACCTGAAAATGCCTTTCATGAAGAATTTTGGAACAAAATTGACCAAGTTTGGCTAAGCATAAGGCTGGGACTAAAAGATGTAGGTGGGAAGCGTTACAAGATTTCTTTTGCTGTTCCTGGCTCAATTCCTCAATGTAAATCTGTTGCCCAAAGGGGAACAACTCACAGAACTAGTGAGAATTTTGTTCTTCCAGCCTGCTTCAGTCTATATTACTTCTTTCTCTGAGGATTAAGAGGGCAACAATTATGGCGAGGCATTTTGTATGTGATTAATACCAGTTTACCAGGAACTCTGACCGATTCACTGAGAGCAGATGTGGCAACAGAATTCACTTACTTCAGGATTTGAATTGCCACCCTAGACACAAAAGAGAACAATTGAGCCTTCAGAGCACACTGAGCCTTCTAGATCTTCATACTTGGTTGTATTATTAGTAGCAGAAAGAGACATCACACTTCAGTACCTTTGCATTTGGCTAAATGAACTCTGAAGATATTCTGATACACTCTACTTATGTTAGCAAGATTTTTTTGACAGTTCTTTAGGCGTAGGTTTGCTTACTATCATTAGAGAGAACGATCTCAGTCTGGAAGCTGTTGTTTTAATTCATGTATGAAATGAAAGTGAATTTTCCAGACTTCTTTCTTTTCGTGGGTTCATTATAAGTTTCTCTGAAATATCATTACTGAAGCTCTAAAATGAAGATAACACCACCAGGTTGGGTTTGATGTCTATTTTCCCTGAAAGATTCATGCATTTCATGTGTGACTGATTTTGTGATAAGGTAACTCTCTGGAGGGCATAGCTTTAGTTTTCAGATCATTTTTTTGCTTTCTAAACTAGAACAGGAAAAGAAGAAACCCTGCCTGATTGGATCGCCTCAGCAGCATATTTCTTTAGGACTTTTGCATCAGAGCAAATTAGATCATTCTGCACTGATGTGATATATAATTCCCATATCTTCTGTGCCATCAGCTCCTTGGGTTTGGTTCGAAGGGAAAAGAATTAAGCTGCAGCATTTGAGTGAAACTGTTTTTATTATTGGAATCACAAGGGGTTTTTATAGCCAAGAGAAAATCTACCACGACTGCTGCACAGTGTGACTCAATCTTAAATATCAGGAACCTTAATTCTGTCAGCATCAATTGGACCCGAAGCACATCCACTGCTTTGTCCTTACTTTTATATAGCCCTATTACCAAAAAGAAACTATTTCCTCTTCGTGATTCAGTGCACACTGTTTTTATTATTTCCTTTAATTCCTCCTCATGTTTAAGTCATTGTGTATTAAATAATCTTGCAGTATTTCCCTTCTGAGTGTGTTTTGGTCCATCATTTGAGCACAGCTAAGCCAAAGACTGGATCTGCTGCTTGAAAATTTTCATTGATGGCAAGTAATGAAGAGGTAATGACAGCTGAAACAGTAACTGTCTATAGAAATCATACTTCGGCTATTGTTGAACTTGTTGATCTTCAGTGAAAAGTGAAATATGAACTTTAATGGAATATCACTCTCACGGCATCTTCCATCATCACATTATAGGTTGTGATTACTACATTTTTCTCCTTCTACTGTAAAATGACTCTTTGGATAAAAGGGCCTGATTGCTCCATTAGTTCTTGATATTCAGCACTTAGGACAACATGCTTTTTTTTTTGCACTTCATTTGCATTCCTTAATCACTGCTAATACCCTGGAAAATCTTATACCACTTGATAACCCAGACAGAGAATATTTTTTGCTGAAGCCCTATTTTGCTCCAATTCCTAGAAGTACAGTCTTGTTCTTTCAGCATTTATATTGAGCATAAATTATGATAACTCTTAAGATGAGACATGTGGAAAATGGTAAATACATTTTAAACCTCTTACACTAGTTTGTCATGGGAACTCTTGGTAAACAAAACATATAGGCATGAGATAGATAGATTTCAGTTGGAAGTAACTGTGAATGTATACCAACACTACAAGGTCTAAGAGCATATAAAATTGTATTACCAGCTTCCATTTTGTATCATCGCCTGATTCTGTTTACAAAGAAATTTTAATCCCTGATTGGAAAAAGGATGAAAAACTGGGGCTTACTTGACTCTACATGCCACCAACTGTATGTGCCATCAGAGGCAGCTTGAGTAAATGATCCTGTCAAAAGAGAAAGGAACATTTAGGGGGCAACACAGAGGGAGTGAGCAATTCATATCAGTTTGTTAAAAACAGTGGTGTATTTTCAGCCATTACGCCTCTGCTTCTTTGTCAAGCGATTATTCAGCTTTTTTGTGTTACAAACAGTGAATGTATATAACTCTAGTTTACTAATATCGATTGTTACTGGGCTTGTGTACATACAGAAGTTATTCTAGAATAACTGTATAAAGACCTGTACAAAGATCAAGAACTATAGCTGTCATCAAATAACTTTCCTGGAGGAACATTATTTTACATCAGGAGTAGCCACATTATAATCTTTCTGCAAAAATTCTAAAAAGGCTGTATGTTGGGAATATCTCCATACATAAAGCTTATTTTTTCAGAAGTAGACACTGCTCTTTCTTATTGCTCTTATGCCATATTCTGCACACATCAAAAAGGATGCTGAATTGGTGCTTGACATAAAGATTACTTCAACAACAATGTCATTCAAAGGTATGAGGATAGCATGGAGGAAAGTAATTACCAGAGATGACAATAAAGAATAAAGTATTTAATGATCAAAATCTGTAACTTTTTGGGGTGCCTGAGTCGTTTTTGGATGAGTATAGAATTACTTAATGTGACTGAAGTATTAATAACACGGAGACACTACTGTAGAGAAATCCAGGAAGAAATTATGTCCTTCTTTCTTTTATTTCCTGCTATAAAACTTAGAGTCTTAGCATTTTCATTGTCTCAAAAAAATATTTTTTGATGAAGATCCACAGCAAAGCTCAAAATGAAGACCAAGATTTCCTAATTCAGTAGCCCTAGCTGCACAAATAAATAAAAATGTTGTTTGATAACATGTGACCCCAAATGGCAGTTTCTTTTCAACAGACGCAATTTAATCTTTGAACAGCAGGTGCAAAAGTTATCTTGAGGCAGAAACCTCAAACAGGACAATTTTACAGGAGATGTTTTAGCTGGTGAGAAATGCAGGAATAATTGTGACATGTAGCTCTTTTTCCTTCTGTCTTCCAACAGTGGATCATACATGACCCGGTGCTTTATCTTGAAAGCCACAGATAGATAGATAGATAGATAGACTTCTACACACACACACACCCACCCCCCAGATTAGGACATGGTTCAGTATCGTATTTGCTCCTTTGGTCAGTGTTTAGCAATTGATGTGAAAATGGATTTTCATTCCAGTTGTTCCTAATCACTCAAAGGAACACATTTGTTCTGAATTACCTATCTGGACACCCAGGTGGTTGCTAATAAAAGAGAATCAAGTAGATTTAATGCTGCCTTCGATTACTTCCCACGGTTCCGGAAATGTTTTTGCTATCTCAGACTTCACTTGGTTTTGCAAATGCATCAGGGTTTTATTCTGCTTGATGCTGAAAATGGGATTCATGTTGTAAAGTAATAACTTGAGCTAAGAACTTTGACAAGCTGGGCACTCATTAAGGAAATGACAAAATCTATTTTTTTTTCCTGACCTCTGAAGCACATGAATTAAATACAGGAACTAAAGAAGGATCGGAGCCTCAGACCTTACATAGTGATAAAGATTTTCTTCCTGCTTGACACACCTGCAATACACAGTAACATCTTTTTCCCAACACAGTGTGTAAGCAGACGGGAAGCCGTAAGACACAACTCTGGTTTAAAATTAAGCAATGTGCTTAAGTGCTTTGTTGTATTTAAACCAGCCTTGAATTAACCAAGATGGCTCACACAAGCCAACCATGTTCCACGATTCACTGAAGTCTGAAATACCATGGACCTCTGCCAACCTCCTCTGACTGCCTTGCAGGGGCACTACTGCACCACCAGATGAGTCATCTCAAGGAAATATAATTTTGGAATTGGCTTCTTGAAACAAAAAACTCTTTGCATCAGTTGTGGACAAATAGTCCTGAACAGAAAAAAAATACTCCCGTAAATATTCTTCTTCTAGTAATGTCTTGCTCATGAACATTGACTAAAATGGGATATTTCGACTGAAATAAAATATTTGTATTTACAAGCCAACCTTGAAGCATGTACAAACTATTGCTTCAGGATGGTATCACAGCTTCTCAGCTAGATGCCTCAGACTATATACTGCTGAGGGGTAATGAAAATTCTCTTTCAGCCCCAGCTGCTCATGCTGTGTAAATTAAACATCATACAAATCTCACACTGTTCTCAGCCCCGATGGGTTCTCAGAGTGACCCTCTTAACACAACGTAGAAAAGCAGAGTGGACAAGAATGAAAGCAGCACGCATCAAGGACCTGAGAACAATGAGCTTCTGTGGTTTATTCGTGGAATAAACCTGTATCTCAAAAGAAAAAACTTGGCCACACACAAGACTAGCAGAATACAGTAGGTGCTTTTCCATCTGGTTCTCTGGTCCTTGGCAGCATGGGTTCTGAGAGAGAGCTGAGGGACACTAGGTCCACTGTGTCTACTACTCACAGTAGTTCTGTCTGGGCAGCACTCTCTGATGACCTCCTGGTGGAAGATAAGGCTGCAAAACTGCATCTTCCTTCCTTCCATGCCCATCACAGCTGCAGAGTGTCACTATTCACAGCAGGACAAAGTGACTGCAAAATGCCATCGGAGCAGCTTTTTCACACTGAGTGCATGCTGGTGTAAATGATGGCATCAGGTAAGGGAAAACAAAGAAAGAAGCTTGTTTATTTCTATTGTTACAGAAAGCACTGCCTCCAGAAACCCTGTAGGAATGGACTTTGAGGACATTCTTACAAATTGTTGAGAGACAAAATCATCTTTATCTTGCAATATGTGAGCAGACAATTGTCTCTCTGTATCTCATCCTTCCAAATGACATTGCTTCTACAAGATATTTGTTCCAGTCTCTCTGAAGCACCGGCTAGTAATGCAAAAATCTTAGAAAAATGACTAATTTTGGCCTCTACAAGATGATAACAGAACAAAGCCCAGATCCAGTACCATTATAGCTGAATATAGAGATAAAATGACATCCTTACACTGCCAGTACCACAAAAGTGGTAAAAAAATTAAAAATCATATAGGTCACCTTGACTGTGACAGGCAGGAGATGTTTCTAACATAAGTAATATGACTCAATTTCCAATGAGTGAAAAGACTAAGAAGTTTTGGAGAACTATTTTTGTTTCGGAAGTGACATTCCTCTGCATCAGACTGTAGCATGTGGGTTGAGTTTTGTGATAGAAGTTATTAAAAAATACCAGATCTGTCAGTGAGAGCTACTGGCACCATTAACCCCCCAAGAGATAACAAAATATTGGAAGGCATTTCTTAAGACTCTTTTGAAATTTAAACATGTTTTTGATATATGTTTTTCTTCCTGGCATGTAATGATTTCAAAAGTATTATAACTAATTGTAGACGTTTTTGTTTGGGAGCCTCCTCTCGCTTGAATAATGCACATGAGATAGATGAGATTCTTGACTCGTATTCTCGCTTCTTTTGATACTTCGTTTCGTATTTGCCTCTCAGATAAATTCACAAATAAGCCACCAATACTTGGCAGTGCTCAATTTCATACATATTCATTATGAAGAGAAATTTTACAAACCCAGAGGGTTTAAAAATTCTAATGGGGGCTCTGACATGTTCAAACATATGCCATAGCGTATATCTCCTAAACTTAGACTATACGTTGCTATCATAATACATGGTTACTAATCCTAGAATTATATGAATAGGCTAATTAAATATGCATTTAAACAACTTTCACACTTATGATTCTGTGTTAACTAATTTTAGCACACAAACGTGTCGTTAATGATTTATATGAATGAACAAAATCATGTTGAAAGACTCCAAGCCCCACGGTTCAATAGGTTATGGTGGGACTTTTTACAATATAAACAATATAAATTAATTCTTGTTTCTGTACAAATGATTGTTGACGCTCACAAAGACCTTCAGCACTGAGCTGAAGAGACCAGTTGCTGGTCATCCCTAATTTGGTACCACCACCTCCGTGCAAGACAGCCAGAAAATGGAGAGACCCCAGAGACCCCAGCCCCTTCAGCAGTCCTGACTCCTAGGAAAAGTGGAAAAAGGTGTTGGCATAAATGAGCAATGAGTTAGCTAAGTTTAGGTAAAACTTTATTGAGGACAAGGAGTTATGAAGCTTTCTCACATATTAGCAGATTCATAAGGTCTGGGGGTTGGATCTCGATTTCTGACCTTTGGAAGGTTTCCATTCAAAGCACTCAAAAGATTTTGAAGGGAGAAATGGCAGCTCTGTCAGTGCAAACAGCAAAAGCAATCTTACTGCAGCTTTCTAATCTGTTCCCGTGCATGGAACTGTTACCCTTATTCTCTTTGCAAAACTAAGTAACAAGAGGAAAATAGACAGGCTCTAATCAGTACTTGAACTTAGTACTCCTCTGACAAGATTTTGTGCATAATAAACACTATGTGTCAGAAACAGTTTACTGAAAAAAAACCTAAAAAAAAAAAATCAAAGAACTTTTGAGCTGATTGAACGTAGAGCTCCCAGTCCCAGAAGAGTCTCTAATAAAGACCAGCAAGTGTATGTTTCTGCTCAGGAGGACCTGAGCACTACAGGTATTACATGTCAGGTCTAAAAACTGCAATCAATTACATAGGGATTCCTGGAGAAGTCTCTTCTGCTGAGCATATGGAAATCAGGGGATATTTTTAGGTTCTGATGTGAGAATGGAGAATGTAGATGACAGTGTGTATTAAGTAATTACTATTAATTTATTTCTCAAATAGCAAATTTAAAAGAAAAGCGTACATCCTATGTTAAGAGCCATTCAGCTTCAACATATGAGTTAAAGACTGATAAAGCTCTTCAGCAGAACATTCACAGAGTATGGAAAAGATCAAAACATGAGTCAGTTTGTGGCAGCCACCAGGGACGCATCTTGACAGGCAGTGGACTGTGTTTGTTGTTCATGTGATGGTGGGCTGACAACAGGCATCACCTGCTCCAGGAGTACTCACTGAGTCACTTTACCTTGCACGATCCTGTGAATGAGTCAATTTTGCTCCAAGAAATCAGACTCTGCAAAGTTACACTCCATTCCCTCAATTCATTAATTCCAATTTAATTTTAGCCCTCTCTGTTCACGTTGATGCATGGCAGAATAATTGTATTTGTATTTTTTCAACTTTGCAGTCACTGAGTCTCATAAATGTGGCAGATAGCACATTCTGTTGGCCTGAAGTGAAGCACTTCTAAGGCAAGAACCAACAGAATTCAGTTGTTATGTCAGGAAACGAAACAGATTAGCCCTTATGTCCACTTTGACAAACATTCACTCATATTTTAATTAGCCAATGTACTAACATTGAAATTTCTAAGTTACTGGTATGGTCAAGGCTTTCCTGAAATGTGGGATCCAGAATAAAGAAAATCCATAGTACAGCCACCTGTGGTTCTAATAAGCCTAAACAGTGTAAACATTTAACTGGTATTTTTACAACTTCTGAAATACAGAGAATATTGTTCAATAACAGAAGTTCCAATTAAACAAGTGCTTTTAAGTTTATTGAAGGCAAGTGTCTCAAGTACAAGCACTGCTGAGATCATTATATGAAGAAATCTGGGTGTGCATAAAGGGAAACATAATTGGCTCTGAAGGAATTACAAATTTCGAGTTGTGATAAGGCATGAAAATGCAAATGGTCAAGCAAAAAGAAAAACAACCTGGACTGATTTTCAGGAGAGATATCGAGGGAGAAAAAAAATCTTTTGCTCTGTAAACCAACTTTATTTGGCATGAAAATAATACAATGATAAAAATCTTTGAAACTAAATTTCTGGCTCATTTTTCAAACCAGGTTTCATTTGAAAGGCTGATGTTCTTTTTTATTTTTGGGTGGTTGTGGTATGTATTTGAAAATGACCACAGATGCTGCAAAAACCTGTGCAGTGTTAAGCAATAAGAACAGAAATTTCTTTTAGCATTATTGTAGTTTTTTGAAAATTTTTTTTAACCTTTTAATTAAAACACTGTTATGTTTTTTTCCTTTAAGATATTACGTTTCCTGAAACTTAATCTTATTAAGAGGGTGCTATTGGAACTGTGTTCTTTTAGAGAGACAATTGGAGCTCATGTGACAGTTGTTTCAGTCCATTACTTACCCAGATAAATACATTCTTTTCAGCACTATGTTCCTATCTTTCTCTTTTTAAGGCTGATGGAATCAGACACTCAAACACTTTGTTTTGCTTTGCTTTGCTTTTCAGAAGTGGATTATCTGGGTTAGGAAGGCAGTTCACGGCTGTAGATATTGTTTATTCTTCTTGGTAAGTGTGTAGAAATATCTCCTAAATGAAGCCAACAGTATTTTCTATTGTCCAGAAACGAAACGATCTTAAGCGAAAATCAGAAGAGCAGCACCATTTGGAAAGATGCTTTGGGATTCTTAACTTAACTTGCACATCAAGAAATTTTCTGCTTTAGGAAGAAAGAAAAACTTAACTAAAACTTTGCCTTATGAGGTTAAAGGCAGCCGATGATTTATCTAGTTCTAAATGTGTCCTACCTTGGAAATTGCTATCATTTGCTATGAAATGCCATCTAACTTGAAAAATAAGGAAAACAGAAAATAAGGAAAAAAATAAGGAAAAAAAGACCCATCCTTGGCAGAGTATAGTTATGACTAAGATTCCAAAGCCAAGACTTAAGTTCCACAGTTAACTCATCTTCATGTCTTGGAACATGACAGTTTATACAATGCAATACAATAACAACCTTAATGCCTTGAAACACACATTTACCCATGAGAACATTCCGGTGTAGGCTATGCTGCTTTTTAAAACTGTCTGCCTCAAGTTAAATACTGCCATATCATTCCTTTTTATTTCTTTCATATTTAAATCCAGATCACTTCTTTGAAACCATCTGTGGTTTGTTAATAAAATCAGTCAATAAATTTGTAAAACTCTCTTTCCAGGAATCGTTGGGAAAATTCAGAGTTCATGTGTTCAAAGTCAGCCATGTATCTAAGTGATAAACCACAACTGTAAGGTTCTCTGGTTCAAATATCTGCTTGCAGCAGTGAGCAGCTTTTGAATTAGAGCAGCAATTTTCCTTTTATTTCCCCAAAACCAGCTGTAAAGAATGATAACCAGCTTTTAACTTGTCATCCGAAAGGATTCCCTTTAAGCTGAGTACAGCTGTGGGGTATAACTCTTTCCTCACTGGGATTAAGGCTGAGATGCAGCACATTCCCGATATCCTCTGTCCATCAGCGGCCTCACAGCTCCTGCGTGAAGTAGAACTGCAAAATGGGGAGGGTTCAGATTCTGTGAATGCATCTCTAAACTAACTCCCTCTTCTTCAACATTTGGGGAATATATTTGCAAGCGTAAAGCAAGATAAATCCTTTCAGGTTCCAGCATTTAATTAAGCTTTCAGCTATCTTTGTGAATGAACCGGAGAGCATCTAATATGCATGTCTAGAGGGAACAGATCAGGAGTGCCACTCCTTCTGTGAAGTTGTTTGCTATCAGCTGGAAAAAATCTCAACTCAATTAGTCTCTCTCTGTGTTTAAGTTCCTTTGGAACATTACATCTCCTATAGCTGAATCCCAATTGTAATAAATGTACTTGAACAAAAAAATACTTTCTTCCTCTGCAATGGCCCGTGTTTCTGGTAGTAATTGGGTTTGAGCAGTGGTAGGATAAGGTGACTGTGGCATAGGAACTAGCAAGGGAAGGATGATGTCAGAGGATTTAAGAAAAATTTTAAAACTGTTCAAGGTTGTCTAGCAGACCAGGGCAGAATTGTTCTGATTTTTTTTCCTCACATACACTCTCTTATAATAAGTAGATTTATGTAGGATTCCCAAAGAGGGAAATAACTTGGTTTAGTGTCTAATTGAAAATGATAAGGATTAAAAAAGTAAAATCCCAACAGTGGTTCACAGGGACCACTGCCAACACTTTACTCTATGAGAGCAATCAATGAAACAACCCTACCTGCCCTGAAGGATTTTCTTTCGTCTGGCTGGTCCTAGCATGCTTCTCCAGTTTAATGCATCATGGTAACCATGTGGGCAGAATGTTTTTGGAACAGATGATCCTTCACCACCCCATAACCACCCAATCCCCATTTAGTACCAAAGTCATGAATGTAAATAAAGACCAGGTTAGAACAGTCTTTTCCTGCACTCTGTGACAATCGTGGGTCACAGTTGACCTTAACATCCCAGAAGCAAGTTGTAAGATGCTCAAAAGTCACAGTCACCAAAGCGATTTAGAATAGTGCTAACCTTGCCATGGCAAAATAGGAATCAATGTGGCACATGGCAGACATTTGTACTTCAACTTTTCATGCCTCAATTCTTCGAAGAGGAGCTACGCAGCTTTCCTGTGTGTGTAAAATATCATCGCAAACCATTTTCAGCTGTCACAACCAAGTCAAAATTGAGTCTATCTTCATCTGTATTGTTCCAGCTGGCTTCCTTAAACATCCAACACAGGCATTCAAGCAAAATCAAGTAAAGAATTTCCCTCTCTAAAAAGTAACCACTAAATTAAGCATTGAAAATTCAAAGAAGTGAATGGCCTATTTGAAAACCAGTCAGCACTGGGCCAGCTCTCCTTCTGAGCGCTTCCCCTCACTGCAGCTCCTCCCCCCACACTGACATTCCTGTTCCTCCTCAGGACGAGCTTTCACTCCTGACTACTCCCACCTTCATTACTCCGTCCCGACATCAGCCCCGACTGCAGTGCCACTAACACACCACCACGCTGCCCACCTCTTCCTTACGCCGTCCATCATCTCGCTGTGCATTTCTAGCCTCCCACCGAGCTGCTCTGGGGAAGGACACCAGTGTATATGAAGCTCTCTCTCCAGTGCAGCTGCCGGACATTAACGGCGTGAGCATCTTCCGATCCAGCTGTCTGTAACACTGTGCCTGGGTGACAGGCCAGGGCGGTAACACAGTTTCACTCCACCAACCGAGCAAAGAGCACATTTTCCATTAGCTGCTGCTAATGGAAGGGCACCTGCACACTGCCGCAATAAATGCCGAAAGAGATTGTCTTTATAGTTATTTTTAATAATGGGATCAAAAGCCACTTCTTTAGTAGGAGTTTTGCTGTACACACATGTAACTTAGGATTAAGGCTATTTCATTTATTTATGTTCTTGAACTTTAATATGAACCTTAAGGAAGATGTAATGTGCAACTATTTCCCCAGTTCTCCCAGTGCTCTGTATCACTTATCCATGCATAGATAAACCGTAAATTAGGCCCAGAAAAGTAATGAGACGGACATGAGCAGTAATGGTGTACACAAAAAAGCCCCATTCTCTACAACACGTCCTTTGGCTTCCAAGGCCTCTGAAAGCACTCACGTTTTCAAAATGCTTTCAGTGAACCACGACCAATTGAAGGATGCCTTCATTTACCAAGAAAATTATTTTTCACAGCACATTACTTTTCACAGTATTTTTAGCTTTCATCTGGCATTTTTCTGAGCATGCTCAGCTACGACGGGAGCCACTGCACACCTCTGAGGGGGCCTGGAACCCGAGCTGCGGCCCCTGTTACACCAGGGTATGTCGCGGGCTCGTAATGGCCACGTAGAGCACTGCGAAGCACCCACAGCCCTGCTGAGCGCCTTCGATGCGGACACCAAGCTGCAGAGATCCGCTCCCAGCGCCGCCTCAGCCCGCTCTCCCTCAGGCGCCTCCGCGGCGCCACCGCCTTCTGCGCGCCACAACGAGGCTCCGCATCCCAGCTGCCACCGCGGCGCGGGACACCCCGCCGCACTCCAAACTACACGTCCCGGCGTGCACCGCCGACGGCCCCAGCTGGGCGCGAGCGCGGTGCACGCTGGAACGCGCAGTCCAGGCCGGCCTCACCAACAGCCCCCTCCCC
>VZTA01005504.1:286-119819 GCA_013398855.1 Mohoua ochrocephala | reverse complement strand
CTGCCGGTGCTACCCCGGGAAGAAAGTTCCCGGGAGGGGAGCGCCCCTCCTCGCTGCCCATGAAGGACGAGGCGCGGCGGTGCGGGCACCGCCGCGGCCTCCACGCGTCGTGGGAAGAGATCTTCAGCAGCCGGGGGAAGCCGAGCGGCCGCCAGGTTTGCTGACTTGCGTGGGGGCAGGCGAGGGTGGAGGTCTGAAATCCTGACCTCGCAGATGCTCAGAAGCCGAAGGGACGAAGCTCTGAGCAAGCAGCTGTCGCTGGCCCTGCATTGAGCAGCAGAGGTCGGGTGAGGTGACCTCCCTCGTCTGTTCCCAGCTTCAAAAAACATGGATCCTATGATTCTACGAATAGGAGCAGGAAGGGGCAGCCAGCACGGCAGGCGCGAGAGGGTGCAGTGGAGGGCCACGAAGATAAAGGGACTGGAGCATCTCCCTTATGAGGAGAGACTGAGGGAGCTGGGTGTGTTTATTCTAGAGAAGAGAGGGGACCTAATTAATGCATATAGTTATTTCAAAGGTGGGTGCGCTTTGAAATTTCAAGAGGACGGTGCCAGACTCTTTTCAGTGGTGTCCAGTGACAGGACTCAGAGGAATGGCCATAAACTAAACCACAAGACGTCTCACCTCAACACGCGGAAGAGCTTTGTGACACTGAGGGTGGCAGAGCACTGGAACAGGCTGCCTAGGGAGGTCATGGAGTCTCCATCTCTGGAGACTTTCAAACCCCACCTGGACACGTTCCTGTGTCACCTGCTCTAGGTGACCCTGTCTTCGCAGAGGGGTTGGACTGGATAATCTGCAGAGCTCCCTTCCAACTCAAACGATTCTGTGATTCTGTGATCCTAAGCTCACATCCTTTTGGACGCTGCATCTTTTAGACAGTGGGGTTTTGTGCTCCTCACGTCGTTTGGTACTGCCCCTGTGCATCCAGAGAGAGAAATCCAGAATCCTTGTCTTATGGGGACAAGACTGGAATTCAATTTTGCGTTTAGGATCTATCACAAGAGCACTGCTTTTTATTGGATCATTTACTTGCTTTGTGATAAATTAATAGCAGATAAAATACAAAATATCAGAAAACAAAATAATACAGGTGAGCTGTTAAAAGCCAGCAGAGATAGTACATTTGCACAGTACCTCTAGGAAAGCATTAGGTTAAAAATAATTACATAGCTTTTGTGTTGAGTGCAACCAGAAGGTCACGTTTGAAGGCTTTACTTGTCAGTGAGAGTATATCAATACAGACAGGGAAAACGCATAAAATGCACTTGTGTTTTGTTGCTTTGCTGCAACACTACAGCGCTTAGTTTGTGATTAAAGTAGATGACATCCAAACAAGTCTCTTCTTAGTAGATTAAAATTTAAAGGAAAACAGAGGTGGTGATAAAGTTAGCTATAGAACTGGGTTTTGAATAATCTTGTTAGGTTTTGACAAAGTGTTTTAAGCACTGGACAAGTGTGAGATGGGATTTTAAAGTCAATTTCTTTCAAATTTTAATAGCATGATATTACCTGGAGAGTTCAGACTAGAAATTTTGGAAATAATAATAAAAAAATTGATTAGTCTAAAAAGAGACAAACCAGAATTGCCCGATTTCTTTAAATTGTTCTGAAACTAGACTCAAACATTTTTTCCTCTAAATGTTACAAAAGATGTTTTACTTTTTTCGTGCTAATTTGTTTCTGTGATTAAGTGAGATTTCCATTTTGTACTTATGGGGAGGATGACTTACAGAAAATTCCAATGAATTTGTGACTAAATACTGACTTTTACGAGTTAAAAACTTTCTGTATAGAAGGGGGAGGTTATACCTGTCCGGTGCAGTTGTAGCAAACACTTTTTTCCTCCCAGCTGTAATTAAAACTTGTTGTGTAGTTCCCTTAGTACAGCACGCTTCAGAAATTATCTGTTCCAGTAGCTTTGAACAACTTTGAAATTCTCAAATATTAAAAAAAAAATTCTTGACATAGATTAAAATCTAACTTTACAAACCATAAAAAAATGAGTGATGTCAGACCTTTACCAACTGGCTGTTATGGAATAAACATGAAACTTCATGTGTATCGTGTGTTTGCATAATGGATAAAATAGTATTTAGTTCTAGTAATTTTAAGCGTATTTATTCTTAGATCTCATATATTTGAATAGGGACAGTGTAGTTAACTTGTTGATACCAGGGAGCAGAATGTAAACCGCTGTTCAAGTAAGCAGTCTACTGCAAAATGTAATCCTCCTTTTTTTGGAAAAACTGACCTGTCCAATGCAGAGTTGGAATATGTACTTCTTGGAAGATGTACATACTTGCAGTTATATTGTCCACATGGCAACTTGGGCTTAAGTCCTAAAATGAGCAGTCATGTAAGGTGGCAGTTCACAGTCTGGCTGTGGGAGAAGGAGTGTCCTCCCTGCAGGAGGAGAATGACTGGTCTGAGCACACAGCTGCTGACATGCTGCTGCTTTGTGCCAGGTAAAGTTCGATGTGCAGGCAGGAGGAGTTGTGACTAAAAGTCACATTGAAACTAATCAAAACTATGTTTCTAAACACTAGCTACTTTAAAGCTGCCCGGTCTCCCCACCCTATTGTGGTGTTTGGGTTGGTTTTTATGTTTCAGCGGAGGAGTCTACCAGAACTCAGTTGTAGTTGAGTGCAGAGGCTGCTGGTGCACTGAGGACGTGCAAGCTCTGCTTAGTTTGGGAACTGACAAGTAGGTGATGAGTGGACATGGGCTTCTAAGGCTAGGAAATAGGAGCTATTGACCAAGGAAGTGAGAGGAGGCTATTAAGTTTTTAAGAGAAGGAGGTAAATCTAGCAGTAACTTGGAGACCATTTTTGAGTGTTCTAGTACTGTGTGACTTCATGTATACCTTTAAATTCCATTCATCTGTCTGTTACCTTTACTTACCAAGGAGCCTTTTCCATTGCTGTGCTTAAAAGCTGATGCTGTTTGCATTCACAGCCTGGTTTTGTGCACATCTGGTTTCTGTCAGACTGTAGGCTTGGTTCAGTGGCACTGTTGGAGTGAGTGAAAAAGGAGCGAGGTCTTATCTTAATAACACCTTGAGACTTTTAGACTGGGGTCATTGAAAGGCAGGACAAGTGTTGAGGTCCATTATGTGAGGTTAGGCGTCTGGCATTTGTGATGCATATTAAGATTATGCAGAGTCTTGGCTTTCGTTTTCAGTAAAAAGTAGTATCTGGCATGTCAAGCTGCAGAGATAACCTTCCGAGCATGACCTGAGCTAAAGTGATGTCTGCTTGAGGCTGATGTGCCTGAAGTCCAAATGTCACCCTTAACTGTTTAACTACGAACCCTTGTTGTCTGGGGCTTCGAATGGGGGTTGGTGTCAGTACCGAAGCCCATGGGATTCATAATTGAGTAAGACATCTGTATTGCTGCTTCTGAGAAGAGAGGGCACTTATAAAAGAAAAATGGATTGTGAAACAGACTCCAGAAGGAAAAGAAACAGAAGGCGTAAAGGCAATATTTTTGGAAAGTAATTTTTCAGTATGTTCTTCTATTGGTGGATATGACTGTTATTAAATAGTAAATTAATTGATATGAAAGATGATTTTATTTGCTTGATCTCTCAAGAATTCATTTTGTTCTTTACTGTGGCACCCCGTATTGTGGGCTGGATAAATGTGATCAACTGTTTTCTGGGCTGTAAACAAGCTAGTCTGTACAAGGCAAGAAAATGAAAAACACATGGAACATAAGCTTAACTTTTATTTCTGCCTTCATTAATTAAAGTTTGGCTTTTGTGAATTTTATGGGAGAATGTTTGAGAAACTGTGTTTTTCTTCTTGCTTAAAACTTTGTTTTAAAAAAAATTCAGAGCAGAGATCTTTTTTTTTAAGCTTTTTTTTTACAACCTCAGCATAGCTAATGAAAGGACTATTTAAAATCTGTGAAAGTGTCAGTTTTTCTTTGTGGAGATCGTGGAATATAGTGTAAATGCTGGAAGTAAAATATGTAGCTGTTCTCATAAGAGAAAGGTGATGCCTAACTCAAAGTTATTGTCATTTTCAAATACAGTTTTTCTTCCTTTCTGTTTTATAAATGCTACTTGCATCACAAAACAGACAACAATAATTCAGTGTTAACTGTGATTTGTTTGATAACAAATGATGGAAACAGAGAATCTTGAATCCTGCGCACTGTGAATAACGCGTATTCCTTTAGCAATAATTATCTCACCATCTTTTGTCAGGTTTATGGCTACTAATGACTTGATGACAGAACTACAGAAAGATTCTATCAAGCTGGATGATGACAGTGAAAGAAAGGTGGTGAAGATGATTTTGAAATTACTGGAAGATAAAAATGGTGAGGTGCAAAACTTAGCTGTCAAATGGTAGGTATTCTTTTTCTATGATGTAAAGAATTGTATAATGACTGAACAATATAAAGCATTTTTGAAAACTCAAGCGACTACTGCTACACAAAAGAATATGAAATTGATGTCCACAAAGAAACCATTGTTCTTGTAGACTACCTGCCTTAATTGTTGTAACTTAAAAAACTACCTTTTGTTGACATTGGGAATTAATATTTGGGGTTTCGGGCACCAAATAGCACACACAGTCCTTGCTGAAAGTATTTGAGTGGCACACTTGTTCTTTGGTGATAATTCTTGATTGCTAAATAGCTATAAAAAGCTTATAATTCAGTGGTAGTTGCCACATTGATATTTGACAGTGAGACCTTAGATGATGTGCAGGGGAAGAATTGGAGTATTGGAGTTGTTTTCAAGCAGAGATGAAAACATAAAATGGTAAAGATACGGCCTCGGTTATCAAATGTGGAACTTACCTCTTCACTAACATTGAGAATAGTGCGTTAATGGTTTTACAAGCTTCACAGGAACTGTAAATGTTTTATGGGGTCAGGGTGCATTTACTTGCCTTTCAGAGACTTCTGTTGCTTCACTGCCCTCTCTTCCTCACTTTATTGAGCTTTACATATGGTGTGGCTTTTCCAGAGCACCCTTTGAAGAGGTGCTACATTTCTTATGACTTCTTGTTTTTGGCTATTCTGACTTTTTGTGTGCTTTAAAGAGAGCCTCTCTTAAGAGGCATATAGTGTTCCTGAGAACGTTTCTTGTTTGTGAGCTCAGGGGTTTTTTTAATACTCCATATACACTACTTATATTCTTGTTTTAATGGATTGAAGTAAAGTTGGTACGCAAGAGCTTGAGAAGTTTCACATTGTGACAAGCCAAGTTTGTTTCAGTTTGTTACTCTTTGTAGTTTGCCCTGTCAGACTAGCAAAGCAGAAAAAGCCTGTGTGTACCTCTGCTTATGTACTCAGAAGCAGTGCTTGCTTCAGCTTCTGAAGTGTTTTAAGTGATGGTAACCAAAACCTTGCACAGACAAACTAGTGTAGGAATGTCAAGTTTTAAGCCAGATATTAGGTGTATTAGCACAGTAATTGTCACTATTGTCACCAGGGATGCAGTGTTGTTAAAATGTGTCTTACCCACCTCCTTTTCGTAACAACACAAAATACCCTGTTTCTTTTTAATTCAAACTTCTGGAATGTCTGAGTTCCTCATGGTTCCATGGCTTTGAAACAGATTGCTTGTACTCAATCAGAAGAGCATATTGTTATGAAACTTGGCTCAGGCTTAGAATTGTCTTTGTGTGAAATAACATTTTGTGGAACAGTTACATTGCAGCATGCATGCAGTACTCATTTCTAATGTACATCCTAAAGTTGTCCTGAAGTTTAGATCAATGCACATAGACACATATATCACAATCTTTAATGGCAGTGTCAGAATTTAGGATCGAAAGCATAAGCAATGCTTACTAAAACATTAAAGAAAGATTGCAAAGGGAAGAGAATGAGAAAATAGATGACGTCCTCTGTGTGCGCACGTCCTGTTCTTATTAACAGCTCTTCAATTGTTAAAGTTTACTTTGATACATTGATAAAACTCATGGATTTAATTAATGTGACAGAATCTCTTTCAAGTTTGGAGTGTTTTCGAGAAATCCAAATAATGTTAAGGAACAGTGTTAAATTTACTTTAATGAGACAAGAAACTTGGAAGAGTTTTCAGGTGAATTGTGAACATCCGTTTAGAAGGTGGACCTGTGTACATTCTGGAATGCATCAAGTTGTGTTGTTTTGGTTTTTGTTGGTGTCTCAATCACTTGCAGATATGCTTTGAATACAAAAACTCCCCACCACTCTTTTAAAGTATTCTCTTCTTAAAGCAGCTTGTACTCAAAATACTGTTCATGACAGTTTTATCCCTAATGCTGCTGCTGCTGCTGCTTCCTGTTTGCTGTTCTTGTACTCCTTGTTCCTTTTCTCACACTTCTTACCTGGTTTTGTTACAGGCTGGTTTGGAGACTTAGCTTTCTTTTGGCTTAGTGCTTACCTCCTGCAATCTACCTGTTGGTAGAAACATTGGTGGGGATGAAGGACGGGAGAGGCTGAACACTATTAAGCTATAGGGTTTTTTTAAGACAGTTCAAGCTGATCTGAAGTCTTCCATCTCCTGCAACACTGAGTGTAAGCCTGATTCATTGGGAAGTTAATTTCAGCCAGCATATTTTTCTTGACTTTTTTTATTTTAAATATTTGCTCATGTGTATTTCAGTTAAGGATTTCTTGGCACTTTCAGCTGAGGAAAGCGTAAACTGTGTTTAGATCTCTCTTAAGTTAAATGCTGTGGTGAACTTTAGAGACTATGAGCAGTAACTTTCATCAGACTGGTACTTGATGACCTATTAAAGTAGAGATTCCCTCTCTCATAGAAAGAGGATTTAAGACAACCCAATGTATTTTTCTGTCTGTGCTTGAGATAGATTTTTTCCTTGAGGAAGGGAGAAAAGTGTTGCAGTTTGTTAGGGGAACTTCCTCTACAGGTAGATCAGTGGAAACGCTCTGAATCAAACTCTTGCATAAGAGTCACTCTTTGAAGTTTGATTCTCGAGGTCACTGCACACAGCAGATTTGCAACAACTCGGAGCAGCCGTAAAGCAGTATTTATTTTTAGGCAAGTGTAGCAACAAGTGAGCGATGTTCCTGGTTTTGCCTCATCTGCTGCTTGCTTTCACACTTGAGTAAGAAGAGCTCTATTGGTTAAAATGCAGATGAACTTTTTCTTATTATCTCTACAAAGCACACTGGTCATTTTGTTCTTGATCCTTTCAATTACATTACACTGGTTTGGGGGAGGATAAAACATGTAACAGCAAAGCGGAAGTCAGTTTTTGGGTTCATGGGTACTTGGGTAGCTACCGTGCGAGATGATTGTCCAGTTCATTTCTGAACAAAAATGAAAATCAATGAGCTGCATTAGTACTCTTGAAGTAAAAGTTGGCCTGCTCTAATCTTTGACCCTACAGAAGGGAACTGAGTTTTATTTGTTAAGCTTCTTACTGCAGGCAGTAGATGAAACCTATGTCAGTAGCAGGTTGTTTACCTTGTTTTTCTTGATTGCATGTAAAATACTGAATGTATTTTTGTTGTCTCAATTTTTTTTTGAAGGAATAGTTTATGTTTATGTTTTACCTGATAGTCATAGGCTGTTTTACAGTCAGGGAGTGTGGAAAATGCTATTTTTATAGCATATTCTTAGTTTATAGCTGTAAATGTAGTCCAGCATGGTATCCTGTGCACCTCATGGCAGCAGTAGTTACACTGCTCGTGACTTTTTTAGGATTGTGTGCATCCGGCTTAGTCAAGCAGTGTGGTTTTTGTTAGTGCAGGTATTGTGTTGATATCATTTGTTTCTCATTGCTGATAATGTCGGTGATGCTCTGTTGGGCCAAATTGCACATCGATTGTTTCATGTGTTCAGTGTTGCAGTTTAAGGATGAACTGTTTCTCATTTTGAACACTTTGATATTCTGCCATTTAAACCTGTACATAGAAATGTTTCTTCACACTGTGAAATGTTTCCTGAAACCAGTAAGAAGACAAACATACACATATATATCTATTTATGGTGGAAAAAAAAGGTGAGATTAAAGTAAGCACTTTCAGTGATTCCTCCCTTGTGGTACTGTAGTTTCTCTGCATTTATGAGAGTGACTTCTCTGGGCAGTAGTTCAATGTAGGGAGCTCTGCCTGACGCTGTGAGTCTGAGTCATTAGTGTGAACAGGATGATGCATGTATTGGCTGCTGTGTGGCTGATCCAGTTCAGCAGCTTTAAAGCATTCAGGATGCTTTGGTAATACACTACTGCACATCATGCTGTACTAGTGATTTGAATAATGTGGGTTTTTTTAATTTGTGAATTTTAATTCTTCCTTGTAAATAAATGTGCTTATTCCATAGCTGTTAAAATATGCCAGCTGGAGATTATAATTGATTATGTGTTGGTGTCCATCTTCCGAATATGGAGCTATGCTATGAACACCTTTATTTCCAAATGTGTGTAACTTAAAGGAAACAGTGTGGTGTTGTTTATTTCCATAGGCAGCTGAATGAGCTTTTTACTTTGGCAGAACCTAGACACAAATTATTGGCTAGTGAAAGGGAAAAGATCGAAGAGCACTTAAAACTATCCAAAATGGCCTTCAAACGTGTAAAATACATGCTTAAGTGCAAAAGCTTTGTAGTCAGAACTGATTTTATACAAGAAGGTTATAGTTTATTTTCAACTTCTGATAAGATTGGTTTGTAATCTGGGACTAATAGTAAGGTCTATAAGTGATATCTACCGATTTTGAAGGCCAGAAAAGCTTGAGGTAATCTTTTGTAAAATTGACTTCACAATTGGTATGTCTGCTTTGCCGAACTAATAGGTTGAATAAATAGGACTGAAGAGGCTGATTCTGTTCAGGTAAAATATGGCTTAATACTTTCCAGAAACTGTCATTTATAGTGTTTGTGTGAATATCATTCCAGTGGTTTGGTCATCTTGAAAACATGAGCAAAGAAGTGTTTCCTATTCTTAATTGAGATGAATCTGATTGATTGGCCTTTGCTGTGATTATTTTAATTAGTCATAGGTTGCATTTGAAAAATAAATATATTTAAATCAAAATAATTCAGTAGTTGTTCAACAGTTCAGGTTTAAAACAAGGGTTTTTTAACCTCGTATACTGTAGTCTGTTGACTGAAATGCATAGGAAATTTAATTTCTGTGGACTACTATGGAGTCATTGTACCTTGGAATTCTCTGGGTTTCTGTTCTAGTTGATTTGTGCTTGTGTTGCTTGCAAAACAATTTACTATGCACCAAGGGTAGATGAGTACAACAGTGCTGTGAGTGGCCACTAACAGTGGTGTGTATTTGAAGAGAAACTGTGTATATAGATGTGTCAATGAATCACGGTGAAGGGAAGGCTTGACCGAAGAGTGAAATCAAGTTTTGGAGGAAGCTGTGGGCTTTTTCAGCAACCAGAGGAAATGTTTCAACTGCAGCCAGGGATGGCTTGATGTATTTGTGTCTCAGAGGTAATTATTGGTAATAATCCGTGTTTGCAGATGTTTGTGTATGGATTTATCTGGAGTTTTTCAGTTAAGAGACAAAAAGTCTTTACCAGTGTCAGTGTTCAGAAATTATTCTAATAATGCATTATTAATTTAACATTATTGAAGCAGTGAAATGACCAGATTAGATTGTGGATATCTCTAAACCCCTACTCTCAGGGGTTTAGTGGCTGTAGAGATAGTTTAATTGAATCTAAAGAATCCAGTACAGTGCCCTTTCCCTAAATTAAGGCAGTGTCAGGTTAGGGCATGAGGTCTGACTGCCTTTAAGGAAGGAGACTCCGTCAGAGTGGTTCATCTGTGCAGGATCTGCTGAAGCAGGTGAGAAACCATCCATTGAGTCTTCATTTCTGTGCACTTAAAGGGCTTCTTTTTATGCCTTTGATCAGATACCAGTCAGTATCTCAACTAACAGTTCTCTTGAGATTATCTGTATGCAGTATCTTCTAAAAATGTAACCCCAAAGTTGTTCTCCTGTATTTATTTTAATGTTATCGGTAAATCTCCATTAAATACTCTGCAAAATGAGTAAATTGCAATCTTCCTGAATTTGTGCCATTGATGCGATCATAAAGCATCAGTTTCAGATGTCTGTGCCCAAGTTTGACTAATGTCAAAGTAGTTCCAAGTTCTGTGCATTAACAAAACTGAGTTAGTTGTAAGTGATATTTCAGTGCCTGGTTTTGGCAAATACGTTCTGTCTTTGCTGCCTCCCTGCCTACCCTTCCCCTGGCCCACACACATACACACATACACATGTATTTTCAGCAGGTTTTACCACATGAGTAGGGTGGGTAAGGAGAGAAAGAAACCAAGCAGGTTACAGTTTGTGAAGGAAGGCATGGAAAGTGCTAGGTGTGGTTGCCTTGGGAATTGCATATTCCTGGGTGTTAATCTAAGTGTTGCGCCTCGAGTGCAAACACTGTTCTGAGTTCATGGGAGGTAAGGCATTGTGAGTGTGGCCATTGAAAGAGAAGCTCCAGGTTTGC
Organism: Mohoua ochrocephala; assembly: GCA_013398855.1. Lineage (NCBI taxonomy): Eukaryota > Metazoa > Chordata > Aves > Passeriformes > Acanthizidae > Mohoua > Mohoua ochrocephala. The sequence continues at coordinate 109,370 of VZTA01005504.1, read as the reverse complement.
CTAACGTGGTAACAGACCACTGACACCACAGCTTTGAACCTTACTCTGGTTACTGTTGTACAGTAACTCACCCATAGTGCTTGAGTGCAAGGCCTTGCTTGTCCATGTCCTCCTCCTGTTTGCATGTCTTGCTTCCTGCCTTTTGCTTCTGCTTGGCATTTTTAATAATAATGAGGTCTTGCCCCTGTGAATTCTTAGACCTGGGAAAAAAAGAGTAGCAGCAGTGGGCTGCATACAACAAGTTTGGGGATGGAAGATGTATTTTGGGTTTGTCTTACTGCATAGAGCCGTGACCAAATCCAAATGTTGTATAGAATAAAGATGCAGTAACTAAGAATATTGCTTAATTGTCTGTGAATTAAGCAGGCACTGATGGTCAAGCATGTAAACTGATGGCTCCGGCTAGCTTAATTTTTGTTAGGAATCTTGTTGTGAACTGAGAAGTAAGAGGGACTCTGAGTTTGAGACTGAAGCAGAACAGCCATACAAAAACAATTTCCAGCTCCAAATAAAAAATGTACTAAACGAGTATTTTGTTAATAGATTAATGGAGGCAAGTTATCAGTCCAACCAGATGAAGGTTTTCAGATTTTAAAATTCTGCTTTGTGTTGCTACCAAAACCAACCTTAAGTTTATGACTTGAATGCAAAATACTGAAATAATATTGTTGCCAATTTAATACTTTCCTCTTGTTTATACAGCCTGGGACCTCTGGTGAGTAAAGTGAAGGAGTATCAAGTGGAGACCATTGTAGATACCCTCTGTACAAACATGCTTTCAGATAAAGAACAGTTACGTGACATTTCAAGCATTGGTCTTAAAACTGTGATTGGAGAACTCCCCCCAGCTTCCAGTGGTAAGGCATTTTGTACTCAAGGCTATGTAGTTGTATCACTTACTAATTCAAAAAAATACAGAAGTTGGGGATTTTAGGGAAGAGGATTCAGTTAATTTGGCATTGGAACTAGTTTCAGTTAGGGTAAAAACATATGGCACAAATACCCTTTCGGTTTCTCCTTCTCTGACTATCTTGCCAAATTTTACGAGTTTAAGAAACTTCTTTTACTGAAGGATTGCATTAATGTGGAAAACAAACTCAGAGAGTATGAACTTCAGTATAACAAGTTGAGTGTAAAAGCTTCTATTTTAATAATTGCCTGGTGGAGCACTTGCAGGCTGTAGTAATAGCTAAATCTCATCTTGGTCTTTCATTGATAGTACACTTTAAAATTGATTACAACTCTTGTTTTTTTCTTTAACCATCTGATTTTTTTGTCTCACTTTCTAGGAATTGTTTTGGGAAGTACCTTGTGTTTCTGACAGTTGCCTGTTAAATTAGTGAGAGTCTTACCTGCAGGTTTAAATGAAAGCAGTCTTTCCTCTAAAAGAGATACTAATGTTGAACAGCTCATCAGTTAATAGCATTACTTTTTTACTCAAGTGCTTTTCAGATAGCGTAGTGTAGGATATGAATGAGAATAGAGAGTGATTAAAAAGGCTTTGCAAATTACATTTTTAGAGATTGAGGTCTCTTGAATTAAAAAAAAAAGCTCTGATTTTAATATCCTTTTTGAAAATTGACATGTAAGTCTTGCTTCTATCAAGCAGCAGTGAGATGCATAAGCTTTACATAAATAACTAATTTTACGGAAATTGTCTTAAGCTTTTACGCTTTTGTTTGCCTACACAAAACAAAAGGAGATTTTTGGTGGAGGGAAAGCTCAAACAAAAATGTAGCAAAATCTTTCAATATAATTAATATTCCTAATATAAAAATAAACAACATGTTATATCTTGCTCCCAACTCAAACACAGGTTGTTGTCTCTTTTTCTTAGCCTTCATGGTAACACATTAGACTGTCTACTTGTTATATTTTAATTTTAGTTGTAGTGAAGAATGAGCCATAAGATATATATAAATTAGATTTACCATAGGTTGGAATGGTATTAATTTCACATTGAAATTTGCAAAATGTGATTAGAAGAATTTCATGCATGCGAAGATGAGTACTAACCACTGGGCAGTCGTTACCATCACATGAGTTCCTTCTCATAATTACTTGAAACAGTGTTACAGAGTTGGAGGAAGGGGAGACTATGAAGTTGTTGTAAAGACATTTTTACTTGTATTTTAAAAGACTTTGGCTATAAATTTCCCCCCCTTTCTCAAATGTTTCAGTAGTATTTCAGGTACTTATTTTTTAAGTAGCTTCTTGTGCAAAGTAGTTTAATTTTTCCTTTTTTTGCCATTCTTTAGAAGTGGCTCTATCTCCTTCTGTGCTTTTCCTTACCATATGGTTTATGCCTTCATTTTTACCTATAGTCCTTTCATTTATTGCTCTAGACTTGTCGTGGCCTTCAGGTTTCCATTGCTCGCCCTTCCAAAAGCAGTGTTTTCCTGTTGTGCATACCTTCTGGGACAAGAAGCCTTCCTGCTTAGTGTGTTTGTACATAAAAAGTCTTTCTGCTCAAATGCAGAGCGTACATGACATTAGCAAACACAGTGGCTATTTAAGCTTGTTTTGTTGGGTGGAAAAAGCTTCCTTATGTAGGTTGGGTTGCTTTCCATAGTCACAAACATGATCTCTGGTGTTAAAAACTGTATTTTTTTAATATTATGGAAATGCTGAGGTTTTGTTGTACTTTCAGGTTCTGCATTAGCAGCTAATGTTTGCAAAAAGATCACAGGGCGTCTCACTAGTGCTATAGCCAAGCAGGAAGATGTGTCTGTTCAACTTGAGGCACTGGATATTATGGCTGATATGCTGAGCAGGTAAACATCCCTCCTTTAATGTGCTGGGGAATGCTCATAAATATTCCTTGAAGCTTGAACTTCAGTTTTCCAAATGTTAAAATCAAATTGCTCAAAGTTATATGAAATAATGTGGTAATATTAAGTATAGATGAAACTTAATTTGGGGAAAAAAAAATGAATGTATTGAAGATAATTGATGGATAGATCAATTATTATTTAATCTTCTGAGAACTGTAGTTTTAAGCTTATTTTAATGTTGATTGCTTTGAGGGTATATTTTAAACTCATTTCTTCTTTTTAAAAGTTCCAAAACCTGAAATTTAAAGACTTGATTGGAATCTTTGTGATGTTTGGGGAATATTTGAAGGATTGTTTTACAGTATATGAACAAAGTTATCTAGATTCAATTGGTTTTGAGTTTGTGTTTTGTCTGTTTTAAGGCAAGGAGGACTGCTTGTTAACTTCCATCCTTCAATTCTGACCTGTCTGCTCCCCCAGCTGACCAGCCCAAGACTTGCTGTGAGGAAAAGAACCATCATTGCTCTTGGTCACCTGGTTATGAGTTGTGGCAATATGGTTTTTGTTGACCTCATTGAACATCTGTTGACAGAGCTGTCTAAAAATGATTCCATGTCAACAACTAGGACCTATATACAGTGTATTGCTGCTATCAGTAGGCAAGCAGGTCATAGAATAGGTAAGAAAAATACACAAATTATCTTTCACTTGGAAGTTTTTTGGTGAGAGTAATTACTTAGCTAATATTTTTTCTTTTACCAGGTGAATATCTTGAGAAAATAATTCCTTTGGTTGTAAAGTTTTGTAATGTAGATGACGATGAACTACGAGAGTACTGCATTCAAGCCTTTGAATCTTTTGTTAGGAGGTAAGTCATTCATGGATACCTATTTCAGGCTTTCTTAAGATCTAATAGTGTGTCCTTTGGTTGTAAGCTGTCAAGAGACAGTCTCCTTCGTACAAAATATTCTTGCAAGCTTTGAGCTGGAACAGTTCTTATAACTCTATCTTGTAACTTAACTCTTAAGCAGTGTGTTATGTCTGTATAAACTTTCTACTGTGCCATTGCTACTTGCGCAAACAGGATGGGGGAAGTACTCTAATAATATTTGTGTCCAATAGTGGTGATAAAAAATTGGTATCCAAAAGCATATCTGAGTTCTTTGCAACCTTCCAGTCTAGCAGATCCTGTTACACAGTGGCATTGCCCTTTCTGACCTTCGAATTTCTGTAGTTCAGATAGATGCCTTGATGTTGTCTTGGCTAATGTCTCCAAAATACAGTATGCAACATGAAATCTTTTAGGAATATTTTAATGCCTCAAAGTAATTTGACATTGATTGTATTTTTATATTACACAGGTGTCCTAAAGAAGTTTATCCTCATGTATCTACTATTATAAACATTTGTCTTAAATATCTTACTTATGATCCTAATTACAATTATGATGATGAAGATGAAGATGAAAATGCTATGGATGCTGATGGTGGTGATGATGATGATCAAGGTATATTCTCTTTTTGTTTTCGGGGAGAGGATGAGCTTTTGATCCTGCACCCATCAGAGAAAATTGGTACAGGTGGTCTTACTCCTGAGTACCAGCATTTGAATGACTATTTTGTACCTCTTTTAAACATAGCTAATGAACTCACTTCTTGGAATAAAAGTGTAGGATGTTGTTGCTGAAGATCAGTAATTCTGAGGGTGAACATAAAATAGAAGATAAATATTTTAAAATACTTGAAAGGTGGAAAAAGTCAGAAGCGTGTGGCATGATAGAACTAAAGTGAGAACATCAGTTAATGAATTGAAAATACGTATACAGCATGGGAAAGGCTTCTTACTACTTTCCACTATCGTATATTGGTACCTAATGCATAAAATCAGAATTGATTGAAAATGACTCAATATTTTTCGGTAGGATACAAGTGTTTCAGCCTGAAAGGCATAAGGTATTTTATTGTTAATATAGTGGCAAGCATTGCCAGATGTAAGCTTTGTGAAAACTTGGACACACAAGTAATCTGAACTGAGAGCATAACATTCTCATTACTTAAGGAAGGAGCGAGCTGCATAGTTGTTGCTTTAAGACTTGAAAAATCTATATTGCTTATTTTATACTTTTTTGTTATTTTGGGGGGTGCTCTGTTAGTTTGATTCACCCTAGAAAGAAACAGAGAGAATAATTTGTTGACTCTTGATCAGCTAGTATGCATTGTGGGTTTGTTGTTCATGTCACAATTAAAGAGGAATATGCTTTAAATCAGTAGTCAGGCTGGAAATACGATGGGGAGCTCCTCTTCCTATTTGCAGTTTAAATTAACATGTGTGCAAGAGTAGCGTGAAAAAATTGGCAGAAAATTACAAGTTAGGCTGTTTAGAAGGCTTTTTATATGTATGGTTTTTAACATAATTCTGAACCTATTTCTTAGTGCATCTTATGCAAAGAACCCAACTGTGTTCTTTTTAATTGTTTAAAATAAAACTTGATGCTTTGCTTGTCTAGACTTGAACATATGCATAATTTATTTTTTCAAGGGAGCGATGATGAATATAGTGATGATGATGACATGAGCTGGAAAGTGAGGCGTGCAGCTGCTAAATGTCTGGATGCTGTGGTTAGCACACGACACGAAATGCTTCCAGAATTCTACAAAACTGTATCTCCTGCTTTAATAGCCAGATTCAAAGAACGTGAAGAGAATGTTAAAGCAGATGTTTTTCATGCATATCTTTCTCTTTTAAAACAAACTCGACCTGTGCAAAGTTGGCTTTGTGATCCTGATGCAATGGAACAAGGAGAGACACCTTTGACAATGCTTCAGAGTCAGGTTACTTGTGAAGATTTTTGTTATCTTTGAGGAGACTTGTTGAAGTTGCACCCTGTTCTGTTCTAAAGGATAGTTCATTCAATGTGCTTTATCATGCTTTCTTCATACACGGGTTACAGTTTATTCCTGTAGTACTAACATAAAGAGCAAGCTGGGTAAACTGGCCCAAAAAAATGCAGCAGTCTTAGAAACTGAAATTGACTCGTACAAATGTGCTTATTTAATATCAGTTGTTTACTCACCTGTAAAAGTTGCATGTCCTATGTCATTTAGCCAAATTGCCAAAGTGAGAGATACTTTGTGCATTCTGTATCCAGACATGCGCTCTAATGATCAAGATAAAACTTGATCTGCTGCAACATGATTTATTTGCAGAATAAAAACGATAATGCTGAAAAACTTCTCTAAGGGAGTTATTTAGGTGACTTTTCAATTGTTGCTCTCTACAGTTTTATTGATGCAAATCACCTTTCGAAGCTAAATTACTTCTTTTTTTAAAAGCAATTATTTTGAATCTTTATTTCCCAGTGTTTCTATAACTTCTCTAGTTCTGTAGAGAAATCAGAGGGTTAGGTTGCACATATTTCTTTATATCCCCCCAGTGTTCAATGATGAAAGAAATGCCAGCTATCGAATCAATTAACAGATGTTTGATGATTACAGGTTCCCAACATAGTTAAAGCCTTGCACAAACAGATGAAGGAGAAAAGTGTGAAGACTCGTCAGTGCTGCTTTAACATGCTGACTGAGCTAGTAAATGTGTTACCTGGAGCCCTAACTCAACACGTTCCTGTACTCGTACCAGGTATGAGAAACACAGCACTAACTTAAATACTTACCAATAAATGGTATGTGATGTTCCGAAACATCAAAATATTTAAGTCCCGACTGCGCTTTTGCAAAAGCTTTGAAGTGTGGCTTCTGTTGAAATAAAATGGCAAAATAATCCGCTATTATTTGGATCCATATAAATATTTTAGTTACATATTTCCATAATCTTGAAAAGAAGATTGTTTTTTTTCTTCTTTATATAAAAAAAAAGAAGTTAATTTGCTTCTTAACTACAAGATCAAACTGCCTTCTTTTCCATCCCAACCGAGAAAAACATTGTCCATAGTTTAGCTTTTAAAACTTAAAATGTTGAAATTTGAAGTCACGGTGGAAAGTAAGGTTGGAAATGTTAAAGGTTCAGAATTTCTTTATAATTAAGAAAATATGTCATAAACCATTGAATGGCCCATATCTTTTCATAGAGGAAGCTTAAAAACTAATTGGTTGAATAAAGTGATGGAAGGGGTTTGGAAGCATTCAGAAAGATGGGGAGCCGGAAGACGTAAATTCAGTATAGCTGCCTTCCTTCAGAAATTTTAAAGCGTTCTAGCAGACTGTATAAATACCTGCCTTAAAAATACGTTTTTGGTTTCTTCCAGGAATAATTTTTTCACTGAATGACAAATCAAGTTCTTCTAATCTGAAGATAGATGCTTTGTCCTGTTTGTATGTGATCCTCTGCAATCATTCACCCCAAGTCTTTCATCCTCACGTTCAAGCATTGGTACCTCCAGTTGTAGCTTGTGTTGGTGACCCATTTTACAAGATAACATCAGAGGCACTTTTGGTTACCCAACAACTTGTGAAGGTTATTCGTCCTTTAGACCAGCCTACTTCCTTTGATGCTACTCCTTACATCAAAGATTTGTTTACTTGTACAATCAAGAGATTAAAGGCTGCTGACATTGATCAGGAGGTGAAAGAAAGGGCGATATCTTGCATGGGTCAAATAATTTGTAGCCTCGGTGATAGTCTAGGCACAGACCTGCCTAGTACACTTCAGATCTTTCTAGAGAGACTGAAGAATGAGATCACTCGGTTAACTACAGTGAAGGCCATGACATTGATTGCTGGTTCTCCTTTGAAGATAGATTTGAGACCAATCCTTGGGGAAGGAGTTCCTATTCTTGCTTCTTTTTTGAGAAAGAACCAGCGAGCTTTGAAGCTGGGTACTCTTTCTGCGCTAGATATTTTAATTAAGAATTACAGTGACAGCTTGACAGCTGCCATGATTGATGCAGTCCTGGATGAGCTTCCACCTCTGATTAGCGAAAGTGATATGCATGTATCACAGATGGCCATCAGTTTTCTGACAACGCTGGCTAAAGTATATCCTTCCTCCCTGTCAAAGATTAGTGGCTCCATTCTCAATGAACTTATTGGGCTGGTAAGATCACCCCTACTTCAGGGTGGAGCACTTAGTGCCATGCTAGAATTTTTCCAAGCTTTGGTTGTGACTGGTACAAATAATTTAGGCTATATGGATTTACTGCGCATGTTGACGGGTCCAGTGTACTCACAGAGCACAGCACTTACTCACAAGCAGTCTTACTATTCCATTGCCAAATGTGTTGCTGCCCTTACTCGAGCCTGCCCTAAGGAAGGACCGGCTGTTGTAGGTCAGTTCATTCAAGACGTTAAGAACTCAAGGTCCACAGATTCCATTCGTCTTTTGGCTTTGCTTTCTCTTGGGGAAGTTGGGCATCACATTGACTTAAGTGGACAAATTGAGCTGAAGTCTGTAATACTGGAAGCGTTCTCTTCTCCCAGTGAAGAAGTCAAGTCAGCGGCATCGTACGCCTTAGGCAGTATTAGTGTTGGCAATCTTCCCGAGTATCTGCCATTTGTCCTACAAGAAATAACCAGTCAACCTAAGAGGCAATACCTTCTTCTGCATTCCTTGAAAGAAATAATTAGCTCTGCGTCAGTGATTGGTCTCAAACCATATGTTGAGAACATCTGGGCCTTACTCCTGAAACACTGTGAATGTGCAGAAGAGGGTACAAGGAATGTTGTTGCTGAATGCTTGGGCAAGCTTACGTTAATAGACCCCGAGACTCTGCTTCCAAGACTCAAGGGATACTTGGCATCAGGTGAGGAGTAGTAGTAATGCATGTGTGTATTGTAGCAGATGGCTTTATGAAACCTATTCATAAATTGATCTAGTTTTTCAAATTATTTGCTTAAATGTTGTGATCCTCTTGAAGTTTTGCTCCCCCCCCACCAAACAATGGAAGGCTAAGGCTTTCTGTTTTTACTAGAAGTTATTAGTCATACGCAACAAGAATTACTTGTGTTCTGCTTTCAGACTTTATATTTCAATTAACAATGTTATGTTTAAGAAGGAGCTGTAAACTTAAAGGGGAAGGAGCATGAGCGACTAAGGGGCAAATTAACAAACCAATGGCAACATTTTGACCTTTTGGTGTAAATGACTATATTCCTAATTTTCAGATAAGGATTCTGAAATTTTTAAGGATTAGGAAGGCTCTTTGTACATAATGAATCAGTCTCATATCAAGAACCATATTCATGTGTTTTTTTCACGTGCTCCTGCTGTAAAGGGGAGAGTTTTTTGTAGGCCTATTTGTAATCATAAATAATCTGTTTTAATAGGCTTATTGCTCAAATTTTCTGTAGGAGATAAGATTACATGCTTATTACAATGCTATGGTATTTTCCCTCTGTTTAAAATGTTTTATCCATAGATTTATTTGAGTTACTTATTGCATTGCTAGTAATAAATAGCATTTTTTGTTTGTTGTTCTTATGGATGTTGGACGTCTTAAGAGGAATGAGTGGCATTGAACATGATTTAGATTCTGTTGTTGTTCTGTTTTAATCTTGCATGTTCACACTTTTGTTTCATATCAGGGTCCTCATATGCTCGAAGTTCAGTGGTTACTGCTGTTAAATTCACTATTTCTGATCATCCACAACCCATAGATCCACTCTTGAAGAACTGCATAGGTAAGTACTCTACTTATACTGACAGCTTCCATGTTTTCAGGCAATAGAATTACATTTAAAATTTGTTCTTTGTGTTATTAAATATAAATATTTTGAAGATACTAGAATTAGCTGCTAATGATAACTATTAGAAGAGTTAGTGGCTATTATGGAAATACCTTGTTATTTCTGTCAACACTAATTTATTTGAATTCTGACCAGTAAAAATTGTGTGATTAAAAATTCTATGTATTGAATCCGTGATGGGCAATACAAGAAGCTAAGGTTTTTAGTAGGATGGGATCCAAAAGCTGATTTCCTTTCCCGTGTTTTTGCCAAATTATATCAGTTTGATGTAGTAAGGTGTACTGTATTCACCCAGAAGTGTGGTCTTGGGAATATTTTACATTCAGTACTTAAAACATGTTATGCTTGTGTGAATTATTCTGAGTGTTACCAGGTTTTGAATTGTAATTATAGGTCGTTATGATTCTGTAATGCTTATGGTCTGAAAGCATTTGGGATTGTGTATATTTTTATGCAGGGGTAAGGCAATCAGAGCTTTCAGTGTAACATCAATATGATAAAGACCTATGCGATGCTGTGGCTTTTTTTATCTTTTCTCATTTGTATAACAAAGTATCGTAGATTTTTTTAATATGTTATGGTGAATGTTTTATGCTTGATTAATTACAGGCTTAAAGATCTGTAAAAAAATCTTCTATGCTGCTTAACCTAACAGGGGGAAAAAGATTTATCCTTAAAAGCATAAAGGTTTGTGAAGAGCAAGGTTTCTATTTATAGGGAAATGAAGTCAGTTACTATGTGTTATTTTCATCACTAAGCGCTTTCTTTTTAAAATATTATATTCAAGAATTATGCTTGTAGGTTTTTCCCCCTCCCACTGAAGCTGCCGTTCTCCTTTGGTTTCTGGAAATATTTATTGACTATTCAATCAAAAAGCTTTCAGTATCTAGTGCTGTAAAAACCTCAGTCATTTTGAGTTTTGTTACCCAGTTTTTTGGTGGGTGTAAGAGTCTTTTTTTTTTTACACCTTGTTGGTTTTCTCCTTAGAAAATGTTCGGTCCTCATGGAAATTGCTAGTACAACTTCATAAACATTCAGGATATATTCATGCAGTCATTTATTTTAACAAGGCTGTGTTATAGAAGTACAGAAAAATCTAATTTAAAAATGCCTGAAGGTAGGGTGGGATGGGAGAGGTGATGCTACATTAATATATACTGAGTAGGCCTCTTTTACAGTAATTTAGGTATTCTCAGTGTATGCCTGTTTGAGGGTTAAAAATCAGTGTGTCGATAGTTTCCTTTAGAGGTGTTCTCGAATTCCCGAACTGCAGAAATTGAAATTGGTTTTCTAATGCATATTTCGAGAGAATTTTAATAAATGGAGAAAAGGAAAGGTTAAATGTAATTTTCATTAATTTACATGCTGTATCTTTAGAAAAAAGTTGAAATGTCATTGTGATGGCCGTTTGTTTTGATAGTGTTTCTTCTACTACTGTTTCAGTATATGAAATACTATATAACAATCATATGATTATAATTAATCCTTTATTTGTGTAATCATGCTGAAATAGCAGGTGTCTGTTAAATTAAAATAACTTGTCCACTAAGCATGTCTTTTTTAAAGTTTAAAACTAAGCAAAGATTTTTTTTAAAGTTGCAAATGAAAAAGGTCCTCATAGGTTGCTTTCTTTCTGTATGTGATTGCAGGTGATTTTCTGAAAACTCTGGAGGACCCAGATCTTAATGTCAGGAGAGTAGCCCTAGTGACATTTAATTCAGCTGCCCACAATAAACCATCTTTGATAAGGGACCTCTTAGATACTGTGCTTCCTCATCTTTACAATGAAACAAAAGTCAGAAAGGAATTAATCAGAGAGGTATGTTAACTGAGAAGAACAGTGCTAAATATATGTAAGTAGATTATGTTTTTTAAAAAGTGTATTACTTAACCTTTTTTTTTTATTCACTGACAGGTGGAAATGGGACCATTTAAGCACACAGTTGATGATGGGTTGGACATAAGGAAAGCAGCTTTTGAGTGCATGTATACTCTATTGGATAGCTGTTTGGATAGACTAGATATATTTGAATTCTTAAACCATGTTGAAGATGGTCTGAAGGATCACTATGATATTAAGGTTAGCTGTCATTTTTCTCTGTGAAAGCAGGGACTTTGTCAAAATATTTTTTAAATAGCGAATAGACTGAAATGGTAAAAATATTACTTCATATGCTTAAGTACTTCGCTACATTTGCCATTTTCATTAAAGTGTGACTGTTCAAAAGGTTACACACAGCATTGTAGGAAATATATCTCCGTATATGTGCCAGGCATAACTGTTGTTGAATTGGGTTTTTTCCTCCCCCTAGATGCTCACCTTTTTAATGTTGGTGAGACTGTCTACCCTTTGTCCGAGCGCGGTGCTGCAGAGACTGGACAGGCTCGTCGAACCTTTGCGTGCTACGTGTACAACTAAGGTATTTCAGTTTATTTAAGTTCATTTTTTTGTGTTTTCTTATAGAAATATAAATGAACTCGTGTGTAAAGAATACATCTGTACTGCTGCAGCATTTCCTGAGTTATAGTTGATAAGCTGCAGTGGGCAGGATAATTAGATTAGAAATGAATGGATCTTTGTACAAGTGTTAAATTTATTTAAATTACAAACGGAGAGGTAGATTTGTAAGCTTCTTTTTAAAAATCCTCTGTTTCTTTGATGCCTTTTCTTTTGTTCCTTAAAAATTTAGCTGCCACTTGGGCAACTTGTAAATTTCACTTCATTATAAATAGTGAAACTGGAATACTGAGAGTTTTTCTGTCTTCCGATGACGGTGTTGTTTCAGACAAGCATTTGGCTGATGAAGGCAGTGTAAAGTAGTCCTGGTTTTGTTAGGCTTTTTGTCATTTACCCCACCTCTTCTTCATTTATATTACAAGATTATTGGATCTTTGTAATTAGCCTCCTTCCATTCCTGCTCTGGTCTTGATTCACCTGCATGCTCTGACAGTCATTTATTGCCTGTTTTACCTTGCTTTTCCATTACTCTAGTCTGCTATATTTCACATCACGTAAATTGACTGCCTTTAATTATAATTTATGTTTGTATCACTGAAACGTCTTTGAGAATTACAGCAGAAGGTTAAGCAGTTATTCTAATGAAGGTCAACTTTTTTCCTAAGTTCTGTTCTCTGGAAGCTGGGAGTACTGCGATAACAGCAGTTTAATGTCATTTACTGACCTTACTAGCTAAAGGTTGGCTGCTATAATTGCTTTGATTTGGTGATTGACTTGGCAGCTTACAGCTTTTTCCTGCTTACTTTGCAGTGTTGAAGCTTCAGTCTATTTGTGAACTGCTGGCAAAAATTCTGCTAAAAAGATGTTTGGGGGTATTTTTTGTTTGGTTGGTTTTTTTTAAGAGCTTAGATCATTTTGAGAGGAAATATGTTTTTTTAAGGTACATTTTTTGAGGTGGGTATAGAGGGAGGGTTAAGTAAAGTTTCAAACATATTTTCATTTTTTCCATAGGTAAAGGCGAACTCAGTGAAACAGGAGTTTGAAAAGCAAGATGAACTAAAACGATCTGCTATGAGAGCTGTAGCAGCACTTCTAACCATTCCAGAAGCAGAGAAGAGCCCATTAATGAGTGAATTTCAGTCACAGATAAGCTCTAACCCTGAGCTGGCAGCCATCTTTGAAAGTATCCAAAAAGATTCATCATCCACTAACTTGGAATCAATGGACACTAGTTAGATGTTTGTCCAAAATGGGGACCATTATGTTGAACCATATGATGCACTGAATTGACAGGTTATGAGTAAGAAACAGAAAAAGTATCTAATCTACACATTGTTCCACTTTATTTACCTTTATGGAGACAGTTGGCTTTTCCCATAATTGCTTTTCTAGCATTTATTCCAGAAATGTATTTCCATAGTCCAGAGTTTAACCACTCTTGTTTTAGTGGATTTGGCCACATTTGGGAATTAAAAAGTTGACTCATGGTGTATGGAAATAAGTTCCGACATCCATTTGCCCTGTAATGTTTAGGATTAAAATGTCGAAATTTTGTGACCATGATTTTTTTTTTCTTTCATTCATTCTTTCTACTTGTAAACAAAAAAGGGGGGGAGGTGGGAATCAAGTGTCCAGGTGCACCATGTTTTTTGTATAACTTTTTATTATTTTTTGTTTCAGCTTCATAAATTGGTTTGGCTGGCAGATGAATTATGTGTAAGATTTATTATATTAAAAAGAGAGTTTGGGCACAGTTCAAAAAGAGCAGACATAAATGTCATTTTTACAGGTGTGGGGATTAGAAAACCAATATCCCTGTTGTGCACACTAATTTTGCATGAGCAAGTTTACAAATATATATTGTCTGTAAAACAGCATGTGCAGTTTATTCGTAATGCAAGTTAAAATAAGTTCTACTGTATCAGTGCAGTTTTCAGGTATTTTGACATACAGGCCATTCATACAGGAAGGGATGAATGAAGGTTTGTTGTCTTAACCTGGCTTTTTAAAATGCCGTTAATATGACCCTGCAGATGTTCTTACAGTAAACATGACAGTTTCTGCAGTTTTCATGGGTTTTCATTCCCAAAGACTGGATCCACTGGCACTGAGGTGGACAAACCATAAGACTGGAAGGAAACAAGATGAGTTGAAGGTAAAATGAGCAGAGAAAACAAGAGCTGCTCAGTGGCTCCTGAACTCGGGATTCAACTTTGCTTTTGTTATGAAAGTGTGAAGGAGGTTTCTTCAGAGGATTCTATCTCCTCCTATTCTTCATCTGACAGCTTTTGTTAAGGCACTAATATATGGTGTTACCTAGACGAGTGTTGCCAGACCATCATTTCCTTCTGGCACATGGGACCACCAGTGGGCTGCAATGCTGCAAGTGTCATACAGTATTCTGGTGAGACAGGAAGCAGGGAATGGCCAGAAGACTGGAGGGAGAGCTAGAGAGCAAACAGAAGAAAACATTCTTCTGTGGACATGCTGAGGTAATTTAGAAATGGACCAGAAGCGAATAGCTGGCAGTCCCACAATGAACTGGATGTGGGAATTTAATAACAAAAAGATGGGGGACCACTGCCTCATTACTTGTTTCATGCAACTGCTTAGTTGTCTTTTTCTTTTTTTCCAAGTCAGATACGAATTTTAGTTTTTTTTAGTTAACTGGTATTTTTTAGCTAGTTTGTTATTTTGGAAACCTGTTACATGGGTACGTGGCATAAGCTGCTACGGGGACTAAACAAGCATTCATTTTTGTGACCTCAGAGAGAGTTTCCTGTGAGCATTGGGGCTTGGGGGCAAAATCTTCACCTTACATGCTTGCAGCTTGGGAAAAGCAGAGGAGATACTGGTACATTTAACTTTAATAGAAGGACCTGAACAAAGAAGTCTATGAACTCATTCAGTAGTAACAATTCTAATGCTGTAGAAATTTTTGAAAATGTAGCTTTCTCTGTCTCCAAAGTCTTCATACTAATGTAACAATTGTCTTCTAGAAGTAGAAATAAATGAGATTAAACATACCAACATATCTAAATGTCATGAAAAGGAGTGGGATGGCTAGAGAGAAACCATACAGTAGAAAAAGCACTGTGAATTAGGTATATGTTATCTTACTGTCTAACTCATCTACTTCAATTGCAGCAATATACAGGCCTCCTAATTAAGAATCTGTTGTGCTAATTAGTTGTCAAACTAATCTTTGAACTTTTTGTGTTAAGTTTTCAGAGTGTATATTAAAATGTTTTATAGATCTAAAGTCAGGTGTGAGAATGGTATGATAAACATGAAATGTGAGGCCGAAACAGGAAAAGGGAGTAGGTGACGATGGTAAGTGAACAGAATATTCACAGCTGAGAGATTTGTGTGTGCTTATGTGCTGCCAGAACATAACACCTGATGTGGTGGAGGCATATCATTTTCACGTTGTTTTACAGTACATTACAGTGGAGCAAGCTTAAGGACAGAAGAGAAGGTTGAGCTGTATTACATAGTGAATGCTTTCTTGCAAAAGTGTAGTCTTCACTTTGATCACTGATGAAGCAGGTGGGAACCTAAGAATTAAGTCCTCCCTGTAAATTGCAGAAACTCTGAGTGTGGTTGTCTCCATGTAGCAGTTAGTTATTTTGGTGATGCGAGAAGACAAATACATAAAGGTTGTAACTGCACCATAATTACTGAGATGATTTATTAGTGTTACAAAATCTAACCATGTTAGGTGCTGAAATTCCACTCACTTTCACTGGATCACTAGATTGAAAGTTTTCTTTGGTTTTCCCTCTGTATATCCAAGTATTTGTATAAATCTGATGTGTTTATGCTTTTAGATAAATTACATTCATGTATTTCTGTTAAGGAAGATGTCAGGAATACCTGTAGCTGTTTTTTAAATGCTAAATATTTGAAACTAAAATACGAAATTTCTCCAACTAAAACAAAACCAGAATTCTGAAAGGCTGCTCTTAAGATGTTTTGTAAAATTAGAACTTTCTATAGTATTTTCATCACTTTGCACACAGACAACTGAGACCAATTCACAAGCTTGTGCATAATATAGAAATGGTTGGCCAGTCCTTGCACAGTAGATTCTTGGCTTAAAATATTTTTGTATCGCAAAAGTACTTCATGCTCTGTTTTTCAGTGAAAGAACTTGCCATCCTTACAAGAGAGGTTTTTTTCTAAAATTATTAATTGAAAACTACCAGTACTTCAAGAACGCTGAAGTTCAGTTATGTAAATTTATTTTTTATATAATTTTCCTTCAAAGTATGGCATCTAATATAGCAGTTGACAAAATAAAGAGAGCTGTACTACTTCCAGTTGTATTTTTATGAGGTGTACAAAGCAGTACATAGGCATGTAAACAGCATTGCTTCCCTCAAATGAAGGATTATTTTAAAATTTCATCAACTCAAAGATATGAATTAAAAATCTGTATCTGCTCCTGTTGTATTTGCCTTAAGAGATGCTCTCAGTAATGAGGCTCGGAACACGTTCACTCTGCACCAGTGGACTTAGTATTAGGGATTTAGCAACTGTTCTGGTATTTACTGGTACTTCCCCTCCGTTGCCTCCCCTTTTAGAAGCAAAGTAACATGTGGCCTTGGAAGTGTGTGTGTGTGTGAGTTGTTTTTATTTTGTGAATCCTGATCATTCTGACTGAAATGACACTTGTTTCTGCCAAATACCAAACAGTTAAACCTGCAGCCTCTGGGTTTTATTTTCCCGTTGCTCTGAACTTCAGATAAAATGTGTATTTTGTTGTTGCTGTTCCTAAAATTAATTTTGAAAAAATGAAAAATACTAGTCAGATTATTACTTTTTTTTCCCCCCTCCTTGATTCCCCCTTACTATGAGATAGGAAGATTTGAGTGCTGCACTACTAAACATGAGCAGGTAGAGATTCTGGCAGCGAGCATTGCTCCTTGCCCTAGAAGAGCTTTTCGGTATAGTTACAACTCTCACACTAAAATCCACCTTTTTCATCAGTATCCATTTATAATTTTTCATTGTATCTGAGTTTGGGGAAGGAGTTCTTAAGACGAATGAAGTAAATTAATCTTCCATGAGCAGTGTTGGTGAAACAGGGAAGCTTTCTGCAAATGAGGCTTTTGTGAGAATCAAGCAACTTTGTCTTGGTGTGGAGTTAGACTTCTTTAGATTTGTTTCCACCTCATGAGGCTTTAATATTTCCACGTAATCTTAGATGAGGAGAAAACTTCCTTCAGAAAGGACATCTATCACCCAAAACAAACAAAAGGGTTTCTGCTGATGTTCATCTGTGTATTGTGATGTAGAACATAACTCTGAACCACAGAAGAAATAAAAGCGTTTTTTTCTGAGAGCAATATACACACTGGCTGGAAGACAGATAGATGTTAACTAAAATGTAGTGCTGAGAAAGAGACAAAAACAAAGTGAGAATATTTTAATTTAAAATAATTCTCTCTGTGTTCTGCCTTTGATCATACTTTTGAAGAATGGTAAATACAGAAGGGAAAGAAAAAAGTAGTTGGCAAGTGGTGACCTCTGATCCCAGAATTTAAAGGAGTAATTTCTATTCCCTGCTTCTTCTTCTTCTTAAAAAGAGTATTTTGATAAAAGTGTGTAGTAATTTTGAAAATACTTTTATTCTGAAGGAGTTTATATTGTTTTTGTTATATTTTTTGGGTTTTTTTCTTTGATTCTGCAGAAATTATTTTCCTTCTTAGGTGGATTTCTCCCACTTGACAATTACGAGTCAGTTTAATAAAGCTGCTGAAGACTTTAGGAAATAAGTTGTGTCACTTGGTTCAGTGCAGTAAAGATATTCCTATAGAAGAAGTTTGCAATTCCCTCTTTTCCACTGCTCTTTTATTGATAGATTAAAAAAGTTCTACCCAGTTCTATATGACTCTGGTTTCCATTCAACATCCAGCCTTTCTTCTTTTCAACTGAATGAGTATTGGACTCCTAATCATCTGATTACTGTTACTTTTGATGCCACCCTTCCTGGGGATTCTTGATATTGTGATCTCAGGTCTTCTGGAAGACTTTTTTCCTTCAGTCCTTACTAAGGTTTTGCTAGAAGGCTCAGGCTTGTCTCCCATATCTACGACATTTCCATTGTGCAAGACAATGCTTTCATTTATTGCATGTAGTGTCTGTCTTACAGAGGGATGTCCTGCAGAGATGCCGTGCTTCCATGCAACTGAATGCTATTTTTGAGGGAGTTCATAGCTCAAGCACTCCCCTCTGCAGTGAAAATGCCTAACGTATCTGGGGACAAAACAAAATGATGTGTTCCACAGAATCCATGGAATGTGGCTTCGTGTAAATTTTTCTCTTGCCCCTCAATTTTAAAATGCTCACACTATATCAAACTATCTAAAGCTCTAGCCCAGCTTGCCAGTAAGAAGGTGTTTTGATTTCTAACAGCTAAAGTGTGCCTACTGGTGGAATGTATGGGAGGAGCTACTTTGATTCGTTTCCCTTCACAGCTGGCAACTTTGAAGTGTCAGCCACATTTGACAGGAGGGTAAAAAAAGAATTTGGATTTCCCATCATCAATTCCTTTTCAAAGTCAAACAACATTACCATAATTTTTTCCAAATGTGGAGATGATCAAATGAGTCTTTTTAAAGAGGAATATACTAAACTAAAGTTACCGAGTTCTACGGAGTTCTTGTTTCTCCTAACACTGTAGGTTGAAAATCCATGACTCTGGTTTGAAATGGGACTCGTTTGCAAAAGCCATCTCATCATCAAAACTGAAGTGTGGAACAGAAGATGCAGATGGACAGCGATGGTTGATTTTAATACCTTGGCAGGGGGCAGCCAAAGTGAAATACTAAACTCTGTGCTGCTTTTTCATTTGGTACCAGTTTGGGCATGTAAAGTGGGTTGAGTTCAACTATAATGGTAGAATATTTGTATCTCCAGGTAGCCAATATGAAAGATCAAGAAGTTGTTTGACACGGAAGATTATATATACACTGTTCTGACAGTGACCTTACCTTAGTTGTAGGTAATTTTCTAGCAATATGACAAATTATTTTTGCAGTTCTTCACTCCAAACTTTTTAAAGTAAGAGAAAAAATCCCACAATTGTGTAATTTTGTAGTGGCGTTGGTATTTGATTTCTGAATATGAATTTGAGTGGCTTTCAGCCATGTGCATCTAGTCATTCTATGGTTGTACAAGAAAAATGGAGAGGTTATTTATACATGGAGAAAATATGTTTTTAATGCTTTGAACACATGTATTCAAGTTGAAACAGTTGGATTCATCAAGGGCCATGTAAGGACAAACAATTTTCTGAAATCATAAAAATTTCTGATTGTCTATGAATTACTTATTTCAGGTCTGTTAGGTAGCTGAACATGGCTGGTTCAGGAAGGCAGGCTATCACTTACCAAGGTGAATCTGCATTCTAGTGCTGTTTGGCACGTTTCATATTTGTTGGTTTGTTTTTTCTTAATACTGGTGTCAGTAGGTATTTATTGCTCCAAGACTGCATAGCTCAGCTATCAATGCAATATTCGACACGTTACCCAAGCTGTCTTTGATAAAGGGGTTGGAAAGAGTGCAGGAACAGTTTGGCAACAACAGGCTGGGGATTTTTTGTCATATGTCAACACGTGGAAGGGTGGGAAAATAAAAGGTCCATTGGGAGGTTTAAGTACTTCTATAGATGGAGGTCAAGAAGAACACTGCAGAATATAATGAGCATTCTTTGGTCAAAGTATTCTTTGTTTGCTGTCCTGAAGTGCATACCAGGAACAAACAAATTCTGATGTGACTGGCCAAGTAGACCTGGTAATATCCTGCATGTCTGTGGGATCAGACCTCCCAGCTGAGAGAACAAGTGTCTCCTTGAAACTTACAGAAGAGAATCAGACCTGTTTCAAAGAACCCCCAAAGGCTGCCATTGCAATATGGATGTCATTTCGTGTGCTTTTAGCTACATCATACGGGAAAGGTACATTCTGTACTGCAGAAAGAAGAGCACGCGGGAGCTGTTTCACAGTGTGCTGCTGAGCCCCTGTGCAGTGAGGGCCCATTGTTGTGTCCAGTGTGAATGCTGAGCAGAATGTGCTGCTGTGACACGGGGACGATGTGGTGCAGAGAAAATCCATCACGTCTGGCCATCACTCAGTTCATGTTGCAATGGGTCATTGAGTGGGAGTACGGAAGCTTTGTTTTGCTTGAGGTAGCAGAGTTATGCTCATCTGCAGGTCTGTCCACTTTGCTGCAAGGATGCAATACTCTACTTTTTACATGTATTTTCAATTGTAATTTTAGTAAGTGCACAATTACATTTCATGAGAAGGTTCATCCTTAAAATCAGCTTCGTGGATCTTCTTTTGGAGAATTCACCTCAATACAATTAAAAAAAATTTCTCTGGCAGCAGTTAATAGCTGCAACTAGGATTTAATATTTTTAATAATTCCAATAAATTAAATCTATTTCCAAGAAGGAACCTTAAAATGCTGCTATGGCATCTAATGAAGTAAGGCAAGCAACCATAATGCACAGTTTCCAGGATCAGCTCAAAGATTCTGTAGGAATCAAGTCAGATTTTCTTCCTACCTCCCGCCTTCAGAAGTGGTAAAGAGAAAGTGGGAGAGCATTTAGTTTATGTTCATCTCCTTTATTTGAGTTTTAACACAGTCTAGTGAATAAATATGATTTGAAATCAAGAATGCTTATGCTGCTTTTTTTAAAATAAAAAATACATTTATTTGGAGACTTAACAACCTATTTCAGTTAGCTTTGAAGGAGACCACTTCTCTCTTTTCAGAAAGTGACCTGCTAGTGTTGTAAAGTGCAGCTAATACTTGGAACAGATCAAGGAGCAATCTCTCTGGATAGTGCTTTGAAAAGGCAAAAAATACAATACGAGATTTAAGTACTTATTTGCAGAGTTAGCCTTAAATGTCACAATGTTGTTTCTGAGCTTCTGTACTGTTTGTTTACAAGAGAAATGTTCCAACACATGCACTTTAGGATTGTAAACAGATGATGTCTCTTATTGTCAATGTTTGTTTGCTTTATGTCACTACAAAACCCAGTCTTGCTTGCCTTGTTTAAATCTTGCATACTTTACTGTAGTTTTGTTCAGATTTCAGCCTATAGCAATAAAACCACGTTCATTTCTGACAAGAGCAGATGTTAGAGAAACAGAGGAGCCCTAGGAAATGTCTGAGGTCTGCATGCAGAATAGTATGTTTGACTACAAAGATGTCTCATGTAATGCACTCCATTTTGAAGACCAGCTCTTTCCTTGACAAAGTAGTGGAAATAGATTTATTAAAAGTACAGTATCTGAGAACAACATCAGAAGCTTCTTTGATAAATCTGTTCTTACAGCTGCTTGATCGTGTGGCTGAAGAAGAGGCTATTCCCTGTGAAGTCTGTCTGCACAGCTCATCAGTGGCCTTTGCCAAAGGAAAACCCAGCTGTTTCTGCCTGTACCAGTAAATACACTATCCTGTTCACTGTGGTGGTGGATACGGCACAGTGCTGCAGGTTATTTTTGTGCTCAAAAGCAAGATGCTGCGTTGTGTACAGGGTATTCCTGTAGCCCCAAGTTACCCTTTTGACAGGGGTTTATGAATAAAATTTTAGTGCACTGGGATTTTTCTGCAGGGAGCCATGATGCCCAAGACAGTTACATTACATTGCTTAGATCATAAAAATCACTATAATTTTTCCATTTTTCATAAAGAGCCTTAAATATCAAGCCCTGAAGCCTTTTAATGAAAGAAAAGAGGTTCAAGTAATGGAGTATTTTTTGTTTCTTCTATCAGTTGTAGAGTTGGATGTGGTAACAAGCGCACTGAGTACAGTCTCACTCAATGGAGCAATACACAAATAACATTACTAATCTTGGAAACAACTATTATTTCTTCTTGAGAATGGCAGCAGTAACCCCAGGATGATAAAGTATATGCTTTATGCCACATAACAAAGTTTTCAGAATGCTCCATGAATATAGCAAAGTGCCTAGGACTATTAATAGGGGATACACATCATAAAGTCAGCCCAAGACAACCACATCTATCTGCAAGATTAAAATACCTGCTTGCTAGTAATTCTTGATTAATGTGTTCTGTTCTTTAAAGTGGCTCTCTACTTTAGCACTTTAAAATCTCCACTGTTAATATCTGTGCATATGTGTACACAGATATCTAAGAATGGGTGAGTCTTTCTGGGTTTTCCATCTTTCAGTGTTTCCATTTTTTTGAAGTTACCCTTCCCTCTGGATGATCAGAATTACATTTGTAGAAGTTACATCAATCATCTGATTAAAAGGACAATTCTTTGATAATTTTCCAATGCTAGGTGTTAAACTGTATAGTGATATTTTATTTTTCAAAAATGCTAAAATTAACTCTGACAATGGCCCTTTTTATGGGAAAGTGGTTTTATTACTAATAGTTTCTCAGTGTTTTTGTAAAGCAGTGAAACGCAAATCTAAAAAAATTTATTGCCGGTATTTTGATTTCATCCTTTTGTACCTCAGGTTTTATACCCTCTGACCAAAAGGTATATGTACCTCTCGGACCAGAAACCTTTCCATTCCTATTTCCATCAGTGAATGGCCAGATCTGTTGGAGCAGGCTTGTGCTCTCCCAGTGCCGATTCTATAATTAAAAATCTTATATTGCCTCTTAAAGGTGGAGTATAAGCTAAAATGAGCCTTTCCATTCTTTCCCAATGCTCATTATGGCAGTACATCTACTAAGATAAAAAAGGTCAGCACTTTCTTGTTTTCCCCATCCAGTTGCTTCACCTTGCTGCACTGCCATGGCAGAATCTCCTGTATAAGCTGGTTCTGTGGGCGCAGTGAAAGGAAAAGTTTCAGGAGCAGTGGCAACAAGTTGTTTTCTTCCAGGAGATGGCACTGTAACCTCAGGAACAAACGCCAAATAAATTGGGAGGGGAAAACCAAGATTTCTTCACAGATAAGAAATTGCAGGTATTTGAAGAATAGATTTGAAATGTATCTTATGAATTTTATTTCTCTTGACAAGCTACTGAAGCTTTCTGTTAGGACTGGCTTGCTTCAAAGCTCTGTTTCAATCCTTTATATGCTATTTCTAAGCTTCACTTCTGTAGTGTACATTTTGTCAAAGTTTGTGCAGGTGGGTGGCCACCAGGCAGTGCTCCTGCAGCCAGGTGTTTGCTGGTGGTCTGGTCTGGATGGCTGGGTGCTGCTGCAAGGAGTGCAGCAAATCCCTGGGCCCCACCAGCTGAGTTACGTGGCTGAAAAAGCAGATTTCGTAGCATAGTTCCATATTTTCTTTCTACCTTGCTAATGATTTCCCTTCTCTCAGGCTTTCAGCAGTGAGCTGTAATGGATTGGTGGCTCTTAACATGAGAGACCTCACAAAACTAGGTTTTGGATTCCGGTGAGCAGATGGATGTGTCAGCAGTGATTGCCTTCCTCTGAATGAGTGCATTCACTTCTTAAGTGGTAAAATTAAGGTGTTTGGGCAACAGCACACTGGGTTTTTTTACTTTTCAGGTCTAGAGTATAAGAAGAGAGGATGGCACATTTTTTATTTATTTATGTAATCTAAGCTGCCCTGGCTACTGAAAACTTTTTTTTTTTTAATGGGCAGGTATTATTTTACAATTTGACCATAAACCAAACAAAATATCCAATAAGACCCCAATTACAGTGGTAATATTCTCTGATGCTGCAGAACTGGGGTTTCCATTTGGGAAAGGCTGACCAAAGGAAGGAAAACTAGTAATCTAGAACCAACTGTATGGGATTCTGAAGAACCACGACTTGTACCATAATTGTAAGAAAAGCTGGGGAAGGTAACTGCCCAGCAGTTGTCCCTGGAGATGTCTCTGCAAGCCAACAGCAGCTTCAGGAGCTCACAAGCTCTTTTGAGGTGGTTTTGGCAGACCTGCTCTTCATGCTGCAAATACTGAAATGAATGCTGCTCTATCAGATGCTCTTAGGGATAGGATTCTACAGAAGTCAAAACATAAAGTTATTTTATTTGAAAAATACAAATGCAAATACAAAGGTGTGGATAGAAACAACAACAACAAAAAAATCCCCCAAAATCTGATAGTTCCCATAAATCTCTGTACTTGGTGCTGAACATTGAAAAGAAAGTGGTTAGTGTTTTGAATGATCTGTCCGTGCTGCAGTAACTGAGCAGAAATGACTGGAGATGCAGGCTTGTTTTCTGCTCCAGGCAGCAGTAGAGGCAGAAAGACAGCTGTCAAGCCCAGTGTGAGCACAAACACTGGCCAAAACTCATCCTTGCAGACGTTCTTCTCGGCCACTGCTGTGAGACAGCAGAATATGGATGTCTGACTGAAGCTTGTTTTCTCTCACTTGTAACAATTTTTGTATTTTCAGTCTTGCAGAGGGTTTTGTTTCATTTGTTTGCTTTTAATTTCAGCCTTTACTCTGGTCCTCAAGCCCTCAGAGCAGAGCTTTTCTCTTAGGTGCCCACAGCTTACACCAGCACCAGACCAAAAAAAGTTCCTGGATGCCTTTATTGTCTTATTGAGGGGTATGTTTTGTCCAAGGATAGTACAGTGTCTATCATCACACTGTATTGGTGGTGTAAAGGAGTGTTGGTTAGGGTCTTGCTAATGGGGAAAAAAGGCAGAGCAGCAAGTATTGAACTCGGGAAAGCTGCAGAGATATGGCTGTGGACTGACTTCCCACTGCCTCCTCCCAGCTAGGGTCCTGAGCAGGTTTCGCCCCTTTCCATTACAGTTTCATTGTTAGCTTCCCAGTATCTTGAAGGAGTCTATTCCTCCTCAGTCAAGGAGATCTTGAGAGAGAAGGTCTCATCCCAAAAAGGACTAGTTTGGTGAGTTGAAGTAGATTCTGATTTTCTAACTCATCCAGCTCTCCTTGCTATTTTGCACTGTTTGCCCAACGCGCCTGTGCTCCTCGGTGGCTTCATCCGTGATGCTCAGAGCATACAATGTGCCCATCAGCCTCCTGTTTTCCTTTGGAACTTCCTGCTCAGTTCAGCACTGTTTGTTCACAGCTGTTCCCCTGCAGAGGGATTCCTTCGCTCAGCAGGATCTAAATTTGCCGCTCTTATGCTGACTCAGTCTCTTTGAGCCCAGAACTGTCGCTGGTATTCTTTTACAGTGTTCTTAGCAAAAGTACACGGTGTCTTGGCTTCTGTGCCAGATTGACAGAGTTTTCTCATCTGATAGGATGTGTCTCTGATCTACCTTGTTTCTCTGAATTTCACCTAAATCGAGAGTTTCATTCACTGAGTGGTTTCTCCTGCCAAGTACAACGCAGGGAGCAACTTCAACTTCTGTCTCTGAAAAACAGCTTCAGAATGAAACTGAAACAAAATTTGTGAAGATTGTGAAGATGATGGAGTTCCAAAATTATTTTATTCTCATGCTTATGGAAACTGGACTCTGTGTGCTTGCTGGGGGTCTAAATGTGGTAAAACTCAGTGCTAATCTGCCCAAACATTATAGCTGAAGAACTGCTGAAGGAAACTGCAGCTTGGATACAAGTTTTAGAGTTAGATGTGTCCCTGAGGAAAAAAAAGGAAAGGAATACTAGATTTTGTATACATTTCCAAACTCAAGTTACAAATACAATCTTAAATTGACCTACCACCTGGAAGTGCTAATGCTCCGTTTGTTTAAACTGCCATCAGAACTTTTTGGTTTTGCCAGAACCTAGTTTCAACTACAAGTTTTGCCTTACAGGAACAGCCTGGATTTAAGGCATCAAAATTATAATGAATTTACTAAGATGGTGACAATTCTTATTGTATGAACAGCTTGTCAAGGATGACTCTTACAGTGCTCTCAAAGTAAAATACCAACTGAAGTTGTATCTTAGTTAAAGCAAAATTAAAGTCAATTTGACAGAACTGTCTTTTTCTCATTCATAGAGTGATGCTCTAAATATCATCCCTTTTTCAGAAGATGAGGAAGGTAAGGGGTGCCCCCACTGTGTCCCTGAAACACCTTAACTGGAAAGGAAAACTGGGACATCCTGAGACTTGAGAAATTTCAAAAACGAAAAAAAATTTTAAAAAATATACACTTTGACTGCTCAGTACTTATTATAGAGCAGTTCTGTGCTAATTAGCATGGGTGTGCTGTTTCTGGAAGAACCAAAGCATATAAAGCTGCAGAGAATGTCATAAAACTGACATGCTTGAGTGCTCTCAGCTATCAAGAAGTGAATGGGTAATCTTAGACGTACAAGCAAGCAATGAGAAGCTTTTTTGCAGGCTTCAAATGTATCCCTATCTATGGAGGTCCAATATGATATGGCAAATATTGGAGTAAGGATAAATTGTCCACTTAAAAAACCCTGTATCTAGCTGACAAAGCAAAAACTCTCTTGCTAAGTTCATGTAATGTTAAAAGTCAATGGGAATAAAATGTTTGAGATTTAATTTTTGTTTCTCATGACTGAAATTCGGTGTGAAACAATTTGGTGCTGTTGGTTAGACCACTGCAATAGAATGCAATTCAGCTAGGAGCTGAACGGAGCAAACACAAGGGCTGGTTTGGTTGGACATTTACAGGCTGTTGGCTCCTTTCACTCAGGAACATGGCCATTGCTCTAACAGCAGGAAAAGTGGCTGTTCAGTGGTTGCCATCTCTGGCAGGACCTGCCTCTCCAGCTTCAGGAATAGGTTTGCTTCCATAATGGCAAATGGGTTACATCGCATCATTCTGGCCAAGATGGGCCTTTATTTGCAATTTTTACAGCTCTGCTGCCTGAATTGTAGTTTCCTGGATGTGAGTGCTCACCTTGAGCTTTCAGATCCAGTTCTTCACGATAATTATTCTAGTGAACAACTGAGAACATAAATCCACTCTGAGTTACCTTGTGCATAATCCTATTAATTTCTCTAGGTATGTAAAAACCACCAATTTTTATAATTTTCTAAGTTTCAAATTACATTGGATAGCATTAATATAGCTATTTTGGTTTAACTTTGGTGTGTTTTTAAACAAATTACATCTCAGTGTGGCCACAGAGGCCATGAAAACATAAAATGCATATTAATGGATAACAAAAGGACATAGCATCCTCTGTGATTGTCATATCAGTTAACTTCTGAGAATAATATTTTCATATTATCTCACACTTTCTAAAGCATTTGCTTTAGCCTCAGAGTAGTTATAGGAACTGCACAAGTTAGAGAGAAAAATATCGTTCTCCTTTCTGTCCCTGCAGAGGTTATCTGGCTCAGCTCTTACAATCTGGTGTGCTTTATCAACTGTACAGCACTGGTTTGACAATAAAGATTATCTTTCCAGAGTGAGGAAGCATCCTGACTTTGGGAAAGAGTTACTATCAGAAGAGAGGCAGCTGAAGGAGAAACAGTGAGATTGTGTGAAGCTGCTGTGGAGCCTCAGATAATTGCTTTTAGGGCTTTAATAAATACAGGTGTATGGTTGTGGTTAATAAATTCAGATACAGGGCTGGGAAAAGCTGTGAGATGGGACATTCCCTGATCCATCGAGACTACAAGCTAACCATGAGACACCAGCAAAGAAGCTACCCTGTACCAGAGGTATAAAATTCTTTGGGAATAGAGCATCAGGAATAACTCTCTGGACCTCTCTGGGCAACTTGTTCCAGTGCTTGACCACCCTCATTAAAAAAACAAAACCAAAAACCCAACAAACAAAAGACTTTGAACGTTTTTTTACTTCCTTTCATCTATACTTCAACTCATACCTATTGCCCCTTTTCAATGCACGCCACTGAGAAGAGCCTGACCTTGTCTTCTTTACTCATTTCCTCCCCTATTTGAGTATTAATACGCATGGGTGAGATGCCTCACAGAGCTTTCTCTTCTCCAGGCTGAACAGCCCTGGCTCCCTTACCCTCACCCTCCCTATGTCAGGTGCTCCAAGCCCATAATCATCTTCATGGCCCTTCCCAGACCTGCTCCAGTCTGTCCACGTCTCCCTCGCACCGGGGAGCCCGGGACTGGATCCGGCACTCCGGGTGTGTCTCACCGGGATGGGCAGAGGGGAAGGATCACCCCCCTCGCCCGGCTGGCAGGGCTGTGCCTGATGCAGCCCAGGAGGCTGTTGGCCACCTTGGCCACCAGGGCACATCGCTGCCTCCTGCTCAGCTCGGTGTCCCTCAGCACCCACGGGCACTTTTCTGACAATGTTTCCCTTTATGTGATTAGGAATGAAAATGGGCTGCCCTGTTCAGAATTAAATTCCATGCAAGTAATGGCAAAACTGGAAGACTCATGTTTTATGCCAAAAACAAAGATAACAATTTTTTCTTTAATGTAAATGGAAATATTGATTAGTAGAGATACTGCTGCAGTTATTTAGCTCGGTTTTTCTCTGCTCTTGCAAAGTCACTTCAGAATACTATTGTTTTAAAATCTAGAGAGCTGCTTGATAGGAATTTATCAAAGTGCACATGTAGGTGAATAATGAGTGCTGGGCTCAGCCTCTCATTTAGATGTCACTGACAAGAGGTACTACAGTATCTGCCAAGTTGGGGCCTTGCAGCTGATTTAATGTCAGCCTTTAAAGAAAAAAGGAATGGACTGTAGTTCCTCAACAAAAAACTCCACATACGGAGATAAAAATTATTTTAAAATAATTGATTAATGTTGGCAGGTGCAAGAGAAAATATGAGAAATAGCCCTTTTCTACCCATGCCTAAGTGAGCAAGGAGAATGGTCACCAGCCAGGTGTAGGTGCTAGCGAAAGAAAAACCAGATATTTCCCAGTATTGCCAGTGGCTGAGATATCATTGTCCCAGAGTCACTTACCACATTTAATTATATGACTTTTATATATTTTCTTTTTTTTTTTTAATAGTAGTATATTTTCTGTGTTCTCTTATGCGAAAAAAAATGATTGATTGTACAAATTAAATTAAAATATAGCCTATGTTTATTTGGACAAAGATGCTGCGAATACTGGAAGAGATGTGATATTTTTCTGTCTTAGTGTTTCTGCTGGAAAATGCAAAAAATCCAGAGTAATCATTGAAAGTTCTAGACAGTGAGCAGGAGTGAAAATGAAATATAACTTCTAATTATTTTCTGTAAGTTCAAATATTTGCATGCATCATAATAATGTTAATGTCTCCACAGCATTTCACATATCTATTAATTTCCAAAAAAAGAGATTGCAGGCACTAGCGAGAGAATCAACTTCATCTTGTGGAGCTTGAGTCTGGTTTTGTTCTTTGCTTGATTTAACTTTCACTGGTCTAAAATGAAACTGTAGATTAATCCGAGGTAAGTTTCCCTCAAGGTGCCTGAAGCAGAACATGTGTGTGGGTAGGACTTTCCACACTTCAGCACTGCTCCTTATGGCCACCAGCTGCTTCACTACATCCCAAAACTTCATTAATTGCACTTGAAGTAATAGCTAGCCTACAGGTTAACATGAATGCTCTAGGAACACTGCAATCATTGCTGGCTCTTTGCAGAAAGCAGCTGTTGCATCATTTCCAACACTGTTTGTGTCTCTCTTGGGCCAGAAGGTTGTTCCTTTCATACTGGATTAGCTTTGGGGACTCTGTCACATTTTATAAAATTGTCTTCTTGCCAGCCAGGCACAGAGGCCACATCACTTGCATGTGGGGCTGACAGTAGTCAGATAAAGAAAAGTGTAGGCTGATCCAAACTGGTATCACTTCCACCACAAAACAGGGCAAGATCTTCCAACAGTCACTCTTATAAACATCTTACTCTCAGTGTTCAGTTACACAGAAGTTATCTGTGTTCCTCCTGCTGAGTTTAAGCCTGTTACAATTACTGGGATTCGGATAAGGGTTTTGTTATTTTACCTTGCTTCTCCAATCCTTCATAATGGAGCAATTAATTTTAAGATGTGCATTTTGCAGAAAGAATGGAGAGCTGGTACTATGAAAAATATCACCAGGGAACGCAACTTTTATATCTGCTGAAAGAGGCTGAAAATGGCCCATAATTAACAGCTTCTTGAGGTGCTGCATCAAGTCAACAGCTATTGGTAATATTAATTCAAGTGTTGGCAAAGCCATGGGGATTCTGCACTGCAGCAGACAAAACAGGATGGTAGAATACAATAGAAGATTTCTATCGTGGTATAAATGACAGCAGCAGTGCACAAACAATGATCCACGTTACCACCCAGACCTTTAGAGTAGCTGAGTCAAAATTTCTCCTAGATGTTTTATTGTGAGATTTTGATTAATAACTTCGGGGCATTAGCAACAGAGAGAATGGATCTGATACTACCATGAATGAAGAAAAACTCATTTAGGTATATTGCTGCACTTACTCAGTTGCAGTGTGCTTCAAGTGAAAGTGCTTTTTTTCAAAAGTGCAAATCCTGTATTTTATGAAAAGCAGTTGAGTTATTTCCATTGAACTTACAGGAATCCAATACTGCAGTGTATATCAACCCAGCTAGAGATGTTTTTGCTTGTAGAATAAAACCGGCATTTGGGTCAGAAAATCTGAAAAAGTGAGTTTAAGTTGCGAGCCAACATCTCCTTATTTGCTCAGTGTAGAAATGAGACGAAAGATTCCTCTATCACTTTTACAATAGAAAATTTGAATGTTTCGACTGAAATAAAAAAGGAAGAAAAAAAAGTCAATTCAATCAGTCATTGTAGCTTTCTTGCTCAAATGAAATGCAGTAGATGTTTAAAGTATATTTGCATGTCCCCTGCTGAAGAGGAAAAATGATTGTTCCTTCTCTCCACCTGCTCAAGGACAGGTTGATGAAAGATAACAAGCAGAGAATCAAGGCTGTTAAAAGTGAGGCACATCAGCATCCACCATCAGTGGAGCAGGGTTCAAGCTCGGGGAAGATCACCCACCCTTCATCCCTAACTCCCTGTCAGATATCTCCCTCAGAGAAAGGAAGACTGAACTTTGTGACACTGATTCAGGATTGTCCCCTCAAACATCAACTGACCAAAATACACTATTGAGCGATAACTTCTTGTCTTCTTGACCAAAACAATTTCTCTTGATTTCTGTATTCATGAAACTGCCAGTATTCCTCATTCCATGCACTTAATTAAAGAGAGTGCAGTGTATAGACTGAGCGAAGAAAAAATTGCCTGTGTACACTTGTCATTAAGAAAAAAGCAGAAATTTGTGTGATGTGCAGTGCAGAATAAGTGGACCTTTTAAAGTGGCAGCAGGTTTGATTGTGAAGCTGGAATTTCAATTCTGTTTGCAACTTCTCAGTGCCTCTGTGTAGGTACAGCATTGACAACAATATTAGCAGCTTAATATCCAGTGAGAATCACACTGAATTGGTTTGAATCCTGTGATTTTTTTTTCCTTGCTCCTCAAGTAACTGTACTTTTCCCATGATCTCAGACCAGAAAGCATTATTGGTGCTGTCTAGCACAGGCAGCATCAGGTTAACCAGCAGGGCAACAAGAACTGCCCTGTGATGGTTTTTAATCTGAGCAAGGGATGAGTGAGCAGCAAATGCTTATTATTCATTTTCTTGGGAGGGTTTCAAATGGAAGGAAAGGCCATCCCGTCACCTTCCCAGAGATGCTGTAGTTTCTGCCAGGCTGTTTTCTGTTTGCTATAGGAGCAAATGTACTCTGACCCTTCTGGAAGTTTTCCTGTGGCTGTCCCATTTAAAAGGATGCTGGGCTTTGGGGGCAGTAGAGCTGTTTGACAGCCACTGATTTGGGGTGTAGGCTACCATTATGTGCTTCTTGCATCAGGGAGGAAGAGCAGGACCGAAGCAGCGGCTTAAAAGGGGTACCAAATAGGCACCAGTGAGGACTTCCTCTTAAGCCTTTGTCCCCATGAGTGTTGTGGTGCTGTGTAGTGTC
This sequence comes from Mohoua ochrocephala, assembly GCA_013398855.1. Classification (NCBI taxonomy): domain Eukaryota; kingdom Metazoa; phylum Chordata; class Aves; order Passeriformes; family Acanthizidae; genus Mohoua; species Mohoua ochrocephala. The sequence continues at coordinate 77,632 of VZTA01005504.1, read as the reverse complement.
TGAGTTTCTCTGATGCTGCCTCTTTAAAGCACACAGTTTTAAGCCAGTTCTTTGACTTGTGACTTTACAGAACGTGCGACAAAAATTATCTTGCAATTACTTTATCTTATGATAGTTTTGAAGAAGTATGAAAATATTTTGTTTTCCTAAGCCAGCACGAGTCCTCCAGCTGCTCTGGAGAACATCAACCTTGTCATTTGTGAATGTTTCTCTGCATTCATTCTTGTAGTACATGACTGCTAGTTATCATCTTCTTTTGGCCTTTTTGAAGAAAAAACTGGTCAAGAAAATCTCTTAAAATTGACTTAAAATGTAGTGCTGCAGTGTTTGTTCTTCCATCCTTGCCACATGGCAGGGAATGGGTCTCCTGCACACTTGTGCTGCCTGGTAAACTGCTATTATTCCAATGCATTCGCATCTTTGGGCATTCCCAGACAGCTCAGTGGTTCATTAGGGATACTCACCAGAGGGACGCAGCAAAAAACACAGTCTGTGTGCTTTAAGGTACTTGGGCATTGAGCATGCTCCAAAGTGCTTCCTGAACAGCTGGCACCTGCCTCTAATGGGCAGTAGCAGCGAGGAGCTGTAACACCATCACTGCCTTTTCCTGGCCTGGGAGCAGCAGTACCAAGCAATGCAGTGCAGGCAGCCTCAGGCCCTCCTGGTCCATTGACCTCTATTCCATTTCCCATGTTCATTCATGGACCTGGAGAACCAATTTGTCAGTCTCCCGTGGGCTGGTCATCACTGAGACACTCTTAGCAGGTAGCAGACTAGTGGAAGGATGCTTTTTAAAGCACCAGTAACACAATATAGTTCTTAAGGCTTGGATACAGAGTTCTGAAACTCTCACCATTCTGCTGTTTTGAGAATAATCACATGGACAGAGATCTGCTTGCCATGGCCACTTGAATGCTTGAACCCATCCCAATCATTAAGAGGTCCACACTTTTCTCCATTTTCTGTGAAAAGGGGAGGGTGTTTTCTATTTTGATACAGGCATTTTTCTTGAATGACTACTCAAAGTGTTTCTCCCTTCTAAACAACATTTAGTCATTAACAGTTCATATTTTAAAGTGCTATCTGAGTGGAAATATGCAAGAATTCCTTAAAAGCTGACTTTCAAATGTTGATACAAGAATAAATGAACAGTTGATGAATAATCCTTCAGAAGCAAGCTGCTTTAGAAACACTTCATGAATTTTCCCCATTACCACAGCTTTAAAATAATGGCTGGAAGTCACTGAGTGCTGGTAACTCTGTTTCCTGAATGTGAGCTAATGGAGTAAAGTGATAATTGTTTAGCTGCTGTTGGCTTTTAAATGAATCATGCCGTGGCTATTACAGTACCGTGTGGTCTTTGAACTTCTATTTTCGATGGGCAGATAAAATCTGCTTGGTGGTCCCACGTAATAGTCTTGCAGTACCCCAGTGGATGAGGAAGGAAGGAAGGAAGCTGTGCTGAAGTCTGCAGATGCTTCTGTGCAATTGGAACATCCCTCAGTGCACTTCAGAAGAATCTGGTTTCAGGTCCTCCCACAGTCAGAGTCACCAGAGTGTGGCTGTCACCAGGGACACCCATGCAGGGCTGGTGAGTGTGATGCTGGACATAAAGAAGTAGGAGAGGATGGCTTGCCTTTGGCCATCTCAGAGGCTCTCAGGCCTCCTGCTGACCCCATGAAACATCTGGCAGCCCAGTGGTACGAGCTGGGACACCCGAGGGCACCCCCAGCACTCCTTCCTGGTTGCACATGGACAACTGTTCTGGGCCATTTGCTGCAAAGCTGACAGCACAGTTGCTTCCACCAAAGCCTTTACCAGTGAACTTTCTGTTGAGGTGGTGACATGCTCATAGGGGCAATTTTAATGAATTTCATTTTGCTTTTGTACTCTTATTTCTGTTCTTTTAAAAAGTTGAGCCAGTGTGAAGTAGCAGCATATCCCACTTAGAAGACGCATAAAGGCAATTGTGCCTGCCTCAGAGGTGACAGAGAGCAAATGTAAGTTTGGTGCAGCCAAGACCAGCCTCCCAAACCTGTTTTCTGCAAAGCATCTCCCCAGTGACAGGTAACAGGGTCCCAAAAAAACCCCACCACAACAAATAAAAAAAATATGAAATGTGCTGCTTCACTGCAGCCGCATTAAACTTAATTTCAGCAATACAGTGAGAACTCAATCTTTGGGTTATTTAGTACATCCTAAACCTAAGAGCAGCTCTTTGGCATCTTATTGGTCACTTGCTGAAGTGCTGTGATGTCACCAAGCAGAGTCACACTGATGTGTCAGCTGCCTTTCCCACCCAGGGACAGCAGAAAACTCCGTGGCAATTTCCAGTTCCAAAACTGGTGTGCTCAGAGATGTGTTATCATCCAAACCCATCACCACTCAGGTAATTTTCTCATTTCCATGAGCTGGACTCAGACCTGGACCAGACACAGAATCAGCTGAGACTCTACATGAATTACACTACAGAGTATATCGTAAGGAGATGCTCATGTGCTCCATCTGCATAGTCTTTGAATATCAAGTAATGCTTATCGGTTTAAAATGCTGAAATAATTCTATTAGTCCATATGAGCTCTGAAGCGTTAATGGGAAATATTAAAATGTCATTTAAAGGCTAAAATCACAGTAGTCAAATGCAGCCTTGTTAGAAAGGAGGCTCATAGCATCTTATCCCGTGTGGCAACATTAAAAGTAGCCCAAGAGTCATCCAGAGTTCCTCAAACCCTAAAGAAAAAAAGATACACTGAAAACACAGCAGCTTGTAAACGGGCTGGATGCATAGCTGAGCGAGGCCACTGGGCCTCCAATGACTTGATACATTCTATAAAATCATTCTGTTGGATCATTCACTGCATTTAGAGGAACAGTTGTAAAGAGCATTATACTTCAATGAAATCAGTGTAGTGCTTGGCTGGTTCTAAATAACAGCGGTTGAGAACTATCATAACAAAAAACCCCATAAACATAATATTCACAATTTCCACTTGTAGAGTTTTACATATTTCTTGTCAGACACTGCTATGGTCTCTGCTGTACCCTGTGGTTTTGTTTAGAAGAATCACAGAATCGTAGAATTTTTAGGTTGGAAAAGACATCAAGATCTCAGATCCAGCTGTTAACCTGTCACTGCCATGTTCACCACTAAACAGTGTCTCTAATTGACACACCCACATGCCTTTTGAACATATCCTGGGATGGAGAATCTCTGGGCAGCCTGTCCCAATATATGGCCACCCTCTCAGTGAAGAATTTTTTCCTAATATCCCACCTAAACCTCCCCTGGTGCAACAGGGAGGCAATTTCCTCTTACAGAATTTGCAAATGTGATGGCAAACTGGGTCTGAAAAGGGAACCTTTGAAAGGCTGTAAATCTTTTTATTTCTTGGTTCTCTTTGTAGCTGCAATTCTGAAAGAATTCTTTATCGGGTTTCATTAAAGATTTTGTAGCAAGCTGAGTGCATTGGAAAATCCATGTCCCCCAGTGGTAAACTGGTTACCTGGTCAGCTAACTGTGCATTTTTCCATTGCAGCTACAACCCTGCCTAGCTAATTCCTTCAGAAGGGCTGCTGCACCAGGAACATGTATTTCAAGAGCTGAGGCCTGCTGCCTCACCTCGTCAATGGAAAAGATTTTGTGAATCAATATCACTCTGAATTTTAAGAGCACTTTGACGGAGCAGGTAGTTTTCTACTGCTGTACAAACAACTATTGATTTCTACAAATAAAATGCTATTTTTCTGTAGCATTAGGTGAAAAAATGTAAGGGGATGAAGGAGAATTTTGAAAAGGAAGGTCACTGAGAATGAAAGGTCAGGAGAACCACGACATCTTGTAACAAAGCCTGCGAGTGGTCATTCTGCAGTAATATTTTGCTGCTGTACGTGAACACAGTTGAAGTATCCCGGCAAAGGGTTTTTCAACACCATGCTGAGCACCGTGTCAGGCTACTACCTACTGACAATTTTATGGAGGCTTTACTTGTGCAGTGGCCCACCCTCATCACTGCTGTGTGCCAGACACCTGCTGAGGGACACCACCTTGGGCCATGTACAAAAGCTGTAATTTGCCCCTGGTGATTTGAAGAGCCCGGCGGGACCACCCTCACCCCTCCCTGCTCGTGTGCGGGCCGCCTGTGTGGCCAGAGCACTTGGAAAGTTTCACAAGCACTAATTGCCCAGGCTCCTTGCCTGCAGCCCCTCCGCGAGCCTGAGGCTCCTGCGTGGCTGCTTCGCTGCCAGCTGGACTGTTCTGAGCTATTTTCCACCTGTCCTCAGCCCCAACTGGCACAGGACTGGTCTTGGAGTGTCCCTGGACCTGATCATTCTACTTCGAAGCAACGATGCTTTTTACCACTGACTTCAGCCAGCTGGGAGTGAAGCCCTGTTCTAATTTGCATTTAATCAAGAGTATTTTTCTCTTTTCCTTTTTCAGCTTTGCTTTGCATCTTGTTTTTCCTTTTTTGTGGATTTTAAAAATATGCAATAAAAAGGATCTGTTACTGTTCAGCACTCTAAAAATCAGAGCTTTGTTGTTCCCTGGAAGCAATTTCTGAACTTTCTCTGCCTGACAGTGCCAGTAGATTTTCCAGAGCCAATAATCACAAAATGTCAGCATTGTTAAATGGGGACAATAAATTTTCAAACAGTTCCATAACATGATTTTACCAGACGTTAAAAAGGTCAGGCATGAACTGTAAATAAATTCCCATCTCACAGCTATATGCCTCTTTCGTTAGAGAATAAATTATCATTAAGATAAGCAGTCAAACAGTTATTATCCTGTTTTGTTATGGCCCTGTATTTGCTAGTTAGATAGTTGGGCTGTCCTGCAAAGATAAGAAGGCTCAGTAAAAGTATGTAAATTCCTCTTTTGTGAAAAAGAGTGTGAAGAAAACAAATTTTAGAGTGAGTCTTGGCTCCAATTTAGGCTATGTAGTTAGGCATCTCCTTTCTGTGATTTTCTGGAGCTCTCTGGGACCAGCTGAGCAGACACCAAAAGAAAGATCTAAGCAATGAAGTGAAGAGCAAAGCAAACCCCTCATCCCCTTTCTTCTTGGTGCCCTAGTGAACACTCTGGTTCCTTCTTTGGGAGCCTTCTGGATTTGTGCTTATGTTCCTGTCAGGAGGAAGATGCACAGTGCCCGTGCTGGAAGTAGAGGAAAGGTGCATCTGCCTTTCATGTCCAGGAAGAGGCACGGCAGAAGGATGCATCCCACCTCCTCACTGAGACTGAAGGGCCTTACCATGTCTGCAGGCCAATTCAAGTGCAGAATTTGCTTTGGGTACAGGCAAGATCTGGCTTTTACTTGAATCCTCTGTGTCCTCTCAGCACTTGCAAGAACAAAGAACTTAGAAGATCGGAGATAACCAGATCAACACATACTCAACAGCTGTTTTGGAAACTGTGTAGGATTTCTCCCACGCATCAGCAGTTTAATGAGCTCTGCACTTTGCCCTCTCAGAGCTGGGGCCAGTGAGAGCACACTTTGAATGTGGTCTGCAGATTCATTCCTGTGGCAGGCTGGAAATCTGAGCTTGGACCAGAAGCTTTCCTGCGTCCACTGGAGAGCTGAACCTTTGCCTGCCTTTTGCTAAGGACTCAGATGTCCCAGGGTGACTGCTGTCAGGTTTGCTTGGTGGGAAATTGGCTGTGCTTTTTGTTCACAGACTCACAGATTCACAGAATATTTTGAGTTGGAAGGGACCCACAAGGATCAAGTCCAGTTCTTAAGTGAATGGCCCAAATGGGGGTTGAACCCATAACCTCAGAGTTATCAGCACCATGTTCTGACCTACTGAGTGCTCCTGCACACCGAGAGGGTTCAGCTGGGGACTTCCCTTGGTCTCCACCATTGCCACATAAGCCTCAACTTGTATTTCAATAGTGAGTGAAAACATCGAACCCTTCTGTTAAAAAATAGTGGGTCAGCAGCTGTATTTCACCTCTGGTTTTAAGCATCGCTGGAGGACTTGTCAGTTCTCCACAGAGATGGTAGGAGAAGGGGAAGTGGGTTAACTCCAGAACATTGCCTGCCATCAGGGTGAGCTCCATGCATGGTAAATCCATGTAGGAATCTGAGTATTTGATATCATGCCAGGGGAAAGAAGGAGCTCAAGCATTCAGACACATCTGTGTGGACAGGTCTGATCTCGTGTTCACCGCAAGCCTCTTCCAACCCCAGGTACTGATTTAGGTGGCATTTCTTATAAACAACCATACCAAACCGCTGTGTATCCTTGGATCTGAGGGACATAAATTTTGTGTAGGGCAATCTTTTCTACTTGGGAAGTCCAGAAAAGGCAGAGGTCTTCCTTACATTAGCAAAACTTTTACTAAGTTGAATCATCCATCTAAGTTAACTTACAGGGGAAAAGGGATACTGTTGTATTTTACCCATAATCTCCATACTCATTTTCTGTAGAATTAAAATGGCTTTTCTGGGGAAGAGGGGTCAGTGGAGGAGAGGTCTTGGAGGAACGACATGGTCCTGTCACCACCAGCTCCTCTCCTGGGGATCAGTAGTGCATGGCAGGGAGCGAGTTTTAGGAGCAAAAGGGAAGAAGTGAACAGAATGTAAGGTTAAATGAGGAAAAAATGAAAAATGTAGTCATAGAAAGACTTGGGAAAACGAGGGTAAGAGAGAGTCAGGAAGAAAGGAAAAGATGGACTGGTTTGAAAAGGGAAGGAAGGGACATAGCAACTGTAGGAGACATTGAAAATCAAAGAAATCCCTCCCAGAGCAGGAGGGCCCATGAACACGAGCTGGCTCTGCTTTGCAGGCGGCAGTGGCACATCCCAGATGGTTTGCATCTGGAATCTTTGACACCCAGGCTTGTTCTTCTGGGGAAACTGGGACTTGCAGCACACATGGAAAGACAAGTTTGTCATTGCAAAGGCTTAGCTGTGAATTGCTGGGACTATCAAGATTACCTGTTATCAGGGTCTTGTGGAGCAGCAAGGAAAAGATGAAGAAAGGCAATTATTTTTCATGCATTACAGAGTTTCTGTCTGCCCCACAGGCATTCCTGCTGAGGCCACCTGAAGATTTACACTGCAGTTGTAACAAATTAAATTTTTCTGTATTCTTCTATATGCAAAAAAAAAAAAAAAATTATGTCTAATATCCTACTAGATAAAACAGAAACTTTTAATGGACATGCTGTAGGGGTCTATTAAAACATACCATGTTGATCTGTTACCTTGATTTGAGTTGTGTAGAGCATCTCATCACCTTGTAGGTTGAGGAATGTTCCAAGGCTGATTTTTACAAAGGAAGAACTCTTGTGAAATGAAAAAACCCAACCAGATGAAGGCTGCAAACTTAACAGGCAGCTGGTCTTGGATGTAAATATATTTGCTTTGGTGGAATAGAAAGTGGAGGTTAGGAAGGAAATCTTTCCCAAGCATTCATATGGAGCATGAAGTTGAATGGAGACAACTGATAGAGCAGAAAGTTTCTCAGAACTGGTAGCTTAATCAGAGGAAGAAAAATAGTTTGTCAACATTTTTATTGACCAGAAGAACTTGTTATTTGACTAATGGATTAATCACTGTGTTTGCATGGGATGAAATAGCCCATGCTGATACAGGATAGGAAGGTGATGCTTTGATGCTACGGGAGCTGATTTTGCCCAGATGCTCTGGGTGACATTCACATGAGGCGCCCCTGTGGATCAGCCAGTGTGGCTCTGTGTAAGGGCCAGGGCCTCGTTCTGCTGGTGCACAGGGGCACACTGCCCTTGCTGGTTTGTTTAACCTGGGCTTGGTGCCGAGCAGTGCCTCAGAGCTGGAGCTGCTTCTGTCCCAGGGTGCTTGGTTCAGCCGCACGAGCAAGCTCCTGCTGGGATGGTGACCACCAGCTCTGGGCAACAGACCAGCAAGTCTACCTGCCTGCCAGTGGCATTGGGGGAGCCCATCAAAGGTGGTTTTCTTACCACTGGTTTGGAAAGTAGCTATAATTTTATCAACTGATTCCTCTGACCCAGGCCAGAGTGCCTCTGACACCTCGCAGAAACCTGTCTCAGGAAAATTACGCAGTGCCTTGTTGACTCAGCCCTTCCATCAGGTGTGTTTGGACGTGAACACCAGCCCTGCTGTTCAGCAGGGACGGCAGCTTGGCTCATGTCCCGCCCAAGTGCTGCAGCTGGCAAATCACTGCTCATAAATAGTTTTTCCAAAGACAACTGCCTCCCTCTATAAGGAAGATTTATTTGTGGAAAATGTTTCAAAGTGTGGTTATATAGCATCAATTAATGCTGGCTGCTCTCCACCCTATTGTTTTGAAGGTATCAGATAATGGATGGTTCATGTGCTCTATGCATTATCTAAATAATTTAGTTTACATCTAGGAAAATATGTCTTGTCCATGAAGCAGAGAATTACTGGCTGTGTGGCTCAGAGATGCCTCTAAACCATTTCAGTCAAGTGTAATAAATTAGGATACAGTGAAAGAATTTATTTTCTTCATCATCGCTGTTATTTGATTCAGCTACTGCAAAGATCTGTGTGAAATTCTATTGCCTGTACAAATATTACAACATAAATTTTAGAGTAAGACCAAAAGAAATTATGTGAGATCAGAAACAATAGCTGTAGGAAGGCTTCATGGGATATTTGCTTACATTGTTTCAAAGAAATAGGAATTTCATACTGCTTTTGCTCAGATAACCAAAGTTGTATGTTTTTAAGCTATTACTATCATCCAAATGCCCTAAAGAGGGACTTTTCCCTAAAAGAGAGCACTGAAAACACCTCCCCATGCCTGATCGCATTTGGAGTCAATGTTGAAATTCTGCTGAGTTACAGAACAGCATGATTTTTCCCCAGATGTTTCTGTTCTTTACTGAAGCATGTGGCTACACTTCTGAAAGCAGTTAAATTACTACTGCAAAGAAGTTGCCACCCATTGCTTAGTTTGCCTTAACTATGATTTTTTTGGGATGTATTTGATGATGTGAGTGTAACCGGAGAGTCTTTAGATTAACAGCTTGCCAAGAAAAGTTGACTTACCTCAGAGTTTTCTACCGTTCGCTTTTACTTTGATTAAGAACCCTTTTTGTATGGGGCCAGCAATTAAGAAAACTCTTCTTTTTAATTATTGGATCAAATGATCCATGTTTCCATCCCAGACTTCTTTGTTAAAACGCATAACCTTTACTTTTACGAGCAGTGCATCACCAAGTCATAGCCATTTCTACTCTACAACACCTTAACTACCCCCAGAGCTACACTATTTAATTCCTCTGTGTACCTACAGCATATAGTAGAGGGGGCTATTATACCCATAAATGAATTGCATTATCCATGGGGGATGTTAAAAAGGTAATGAAAAGTTAATGTGGTATTTGCTTCTTTTTTATATACTCATTAAAATGATTTATAACCGTGATGTTTATCTAAACCCACAATTAGAATATTAGATTAAGTGTTTACCTTTGATGTGGTACATGTAATTTTGCAGGAAGCCAGAATACCATTTCAGCCTGGTGCACAGGGAATTGAGAGAACAACTTAAGTTGCTTCTCAGTTAATTACTGTTCTCATTTGCCTCACCCCCTCTCTGAAAATTTCTCTTAATTAGAAGGGCCTGGTACAGGATGGTGCTGATGTTTAACATCTTAGAAAGTCGAATTGGTGGTGTTTCCACAGGAAATAAAATCTACTGAGTGTTTCAAGCGCAGACCGGTGATTAGCAACCGAGTGAAGCGACAGCAAGTCTGTGTTCCCGGGGGAGGTTGGTTGTGCCTTGTGTGAAACGAGCTGATGGAGGAAGCTCAGGCTCTCAGCGGGGAGGTGTCTGTCCCACAGACAGCAACCTAGGACAGGCTGGGAACCTGCTGACACCCCACAGGCCTCCTGGGCACAGGACACCTGGCCCCACAGGCACTGCTGAGCAGCGGTGTTTTCACTAGTAGAAAATAACCTGCTTTTGAAGTCTGACAGCTTCTTTCCAATTTTGGGACATGCCTGGTTCAGCAAATTGGTGAGTCACAGGTGGGACTGGGCAGTGGTGCATGAGATTTTGGGTCATGGATCTAAGGGGACAATGTGGCACTGCCCCACTGTGTGAGACAAGCAGATGTGTGGTGAGACATGCACCTCAAGTGTGAGGCTTGAAGGGTCTGAAGGGCAGCGAGAGGGGAGTGTGGAGGAAAGCCATGGGCATGGCAGCAGCCCTCTCTGGGTCATCCTTGAGGCTACTGCAAAGTGGAGGCAGGGACTCACCCTCTTGCCAGGCACAGCCATGGACACAGGGGCCTTAAGGGAACCAACAGCATGAACAGATCCCAGTTTTGGGATCTGGCTCGTTGCCTCCTCGGCTTCGCAGTAGAGCATGGTGTGGGTAAAGAGTTGCCCTCTCTGCAGGATGGATGGCCACATCTCTGTGAGTGGTGGAAGATGGAGGTCCCTGCCAGCCCAGCTCTTTGACAGAAACAAGCCAGGGCTGTTCTTTCCAGCAGCTTTAGGAAAGTATCACACCCAGGGTAGTGTTTTATACAAATCTTGGATAATTCGGTGTTATATGCTCCCAGAAACAGGGGGGAAGAGAAAGCACTGTGCAGTTCCTTGGGAAAGCAAAAGCTGAATTCACAGAGAAAAATGCCTAACAAATAATAGACTAATACAGAGAGGCCATGAAGAGTTCTGTCAGCCCAGAGGACCTGCAGCAGCTGCCTGGGGCTGCTCTCAGGGGCCTCTGAACCACTGGAGCTCTTAATCTCCAGCATCTTCCTCTGCTCTCCTGGTTCCCACTCACCCCTCCAAAGGTGATGGCACATGGGACGAAACCACACTAAAATCTTTGTACATAGATGTAGAAATAGCTCCTAAGCAGGCAGCAGCTCTACCCCATTTCTATGTGGTTTTGAGTCATTTAATGTCATTTTACTCTCCTGCCCTCTTTGTGTATGTGCAGAAATGACCAAAATCTGTGGCTTCTTGCTCAGGGAAAACAAAATCAGATGCAAAGAGAGTGTGTAATTTCCAGGACATCCTCTGCCCACACAGTCCAGGAATTAGTGACCACCTCTGACTGGTGTGGGAAGCTGTGCAACAAACTGGATCTTTGATGGGTGGGCTGGAATTCCTATGAACTGCAATAAAAAACCCCCCAAAATAGCTGACTGTCCTGAATGATGTTTCTCAAGCCACTAATCCAGCCCCAGTAGTGGTAAAAAGCCTATTCTGTGTACGACAATACGAGCAGCTGGGCATGCACTCGCTGTCAAAGCAGAGGGCAGCAGGCAGTTCCTGTCCTGCAGCCTGTGCAACAACAAGCCATACACAGGGCTGGGGAGATGTAGACAAGTGAAGTGGATCATAGGACAGTGGCAAAGGCAAGATTATTTCCCCAGCTTTTTCTGGGAAGATGAAGGTAGACAATGAGGTGCTATATGGCAAGAAATCTGAGGGAAATGAAGAGGAGCAAGCTGGAGACCGGGAACGAAGTGGAGCTGTGATAAAGAGGTGCCAAGGGAAGGATAAAGCAAATTCTGGACTGAAGAAAATCCTTCATCTGGAGAGATGCTACTTGACTTTCACCTGCTGGTTTCTAAATGATCATTTTAGGACTGCAAGTGGCACAGCAGTGATGTTCAGCAGTGAGGCAAAGGTATAAAACCAGCTCTGCTTTAATGCAGGGAGTTTTGCCTTGGCAGCGATGAGTTGTAATTAAGACTTCATTCTCACAAGCCTTTAGCTATCTCTTCCTGTTTAGCTTCTCACTTAGGATCAACTAAGGTCAAACATATAATCAGAAGCCTTTCCAAAGCTGATGGTAGCACAAAGACAGCCCCAGTGTCCCTCACATGTGGCCATAGGCAGCATGTCTTCCCTAGAGTGAATTCAGTGTCAATAACAGCTTGTGTTCTTCAGCCGTATTACAGGGATGCCCAGCAGCCCTGCCAGCACTTGTGTCAGCATTTTCTTTATAAACTCATTTTTAGTTCTTCACTGACAAAGTGCCAAATGCATGTGCTGTTGCCTCTCAGCTGAACAGAAAGATGTGAGAAACAGTGTTTTTCTGCTCCTAGTAACTGAAGAGAAGTTTTGGCTGAGTTTCAGAAAAGTAGATCAGATGCTGAAGTTCATGTCACTGAAGGTATTTCGGAGTGTCTGACATCTGAGTCAATCCTTTTTTCCATACAGGAAAAGCTGAATTTGAAAGTTTCGATGTGACCAGACTCATGGGCATGAGCTGGGCCACACTAAAAGCAAACCAGTCATCATAGCTCATCATAGACATGGTATTTGATGCTTTTGTGTCTGTGGACTGATTCTTCATTGCACTAATTTAATTTCACGCTGCTCCAATTGCATGAAGATGTGCTCAAGTAGGCACAACCTGCTCCTCTTCCTTCCCACTCAGCGGCCTGAAAATAAGAGCTCCTCTGCTGGTTCCCAGCTCCCAGCAAGATGGATCAGAGCACCGCCAGGAGGTTGCTGGAGGATGCTGCAGCCTTGCTGTGTCTCTTTCTTGCACCTGCGACCAAAAAAATGTTTGCTGATTCTCAAGACAGTGTGTTCCTACCCCATCCCATTTCCTGACTGGGTGTCACGGAGCTAGGCTTGGTCTCTGGTTTGCATCTGCCTTTTTCCTGTGTCTCCCTCATCAGGTTAAATGCCACAGCATCAGCTGTGTATCTTCCTTCAAGGGCTTCAGAGAGTTTTTAGGGCTGCTATCAGACCTTCATTCCTCATCTCATTTGACCAAAAGTGGTTTTTGTTTTTGCCAAATATTGTTACTATGCGACATAACAGCAAACAGCTGGGTGTGATGTTGGATGGAGTTTGTTGCAAGAGCTTTAACTCTTGCAACTCTTGTGATAAAAAACCTGTGCTTATTGTTATTTTTAGACTTGTGTATGTTAAGAGGTCATAGAGTTTTAATTTAAATATAGCTTTATATAAGCACACAGCTCTCAAGCACCTTAATACTGAGATCTGTATGTCTCCCCAGGTTCAAGCTTGCTTACACCATGGAAAAATCAGAGTTAAAACAGAAATGAAGAAGTTCTTTCATATTCCCATGCTGATTTGGTTTTCTTCATGTAACACCTTTTTGGTAAGAAGATCATTGTGGTGACTGATGGATCTGGTGGACCAGTGAGTTGAGCTGCTGCGAGGTAGGGATTGCTGTGGTTCAGGCTAAGACTTGCAGCTGGCCTCATCCATCCATCCAGGGGCCACTCTGTACTGGTGCTCATGTTGCACTTCTGGGAAATCCCCTTTATCCCTTTGCCTTGTCTTCTGCAGGGAACATGATGGGTATTGCATGTCCCTGCCCAGTTTTTTCCTCTATCCCTTCTCCTTTTCATGTGTGTGTGTGCAGATCTGCAAGCGCACACACGTTTGTTAACCTACACTTGAGTTTGTGTTCAGCAGTTGCACTCCTTCAAGTCAAGCAGCACTCTCATCTTTTTCTAGCACCCAGCAATGTGTTTGACCTTTCCTGAAACTTTGGACTTAAGCTCAAGTTTCATTAGTCCTAATGAACGAAGACTTTGCACTTGGGGTTCAAAGATCCAGTGCTAGCAGGTGTGTAAGAATATAGAGGCAGCTTAGGTAGCATCTGAAGGGATGGCTTAAAGGTGGCCCACAGCAACCTTCTCCTATTTTCTCTGCACTTTCACAGAGATAAAACCTCCAAGAACGACACTGGAGGAATTAAAGTATTGTCTTAGTCTATTTTCCAAAAAGCAATTGATTTTTAAATCTGTTGTTATTCATGAACTTCTAAACAGTGGTTTCATTAATACTTAAACTACTACGAAGAGAGATAGTTTTCAATCTGGAGTTGTGCTAATTCCTAGCTGTCATCTCTTGGCTTCTCTGCAAATCTGTTGCTTGTCTCTCAGGACCATTCTGCCCTCCTCTATGAGTATCAAAGGCAGCTGCTCTTATCGCAGGTCTTTTGTCAGTGACTGGAGAAAATTTTCCCAGTAATCCTGTTGGAGGCAGCAAACAACAAAGAAATGGCTAAAACGCAGCGATGCTGCCTATCCAAAAGGAAAGCCTCAGCACTTTAGTCACGGCAAAGCTATTTGTAAAATGTATGCAAATTCCTCAGGTCTGTGTCAGCAGGAAAGTGACCTGGCACGGGAGATCACAATGCTTTAACCAGTGCTGTATTCACCTCCTGCCCAGCTCCAGCTCTATCTACTGTCCACAGCATGGCTCCTGTGCAACGGTTTTTGTCATTCTCACTTCTGCATCTGCCTACAGTCCTCGGAGATTTTAACTTAATGAAATCATTCCCCTTGTTTCAGAAGGAACTTGGCTTCTCCTAGTATCCCATGCTGCTGCCACAGGCCTGAGGGCAGGCATTTCAACTTGTCACTCATTGTGAATGCAAAAAGAGGATATCTATGCCACTAAGGGGACACTGCTCACATTTAAAATCTTAGATGCTTCCCTAGCATAGCTCAGCTCTCCAGGGTACTGGCGAACACGAAGTTGAGCTGGCAGAGATGCCAGCCCTCTTCATGTCACACCTGTATCTTTGGCATTTTAATGGCCTCTTGGGATCACACAGGGGTGACGGTGGAAAAGAAAGGTTACCGGGGAAGTACCATAGTCCGAACTACAGAGGAGAATGAAAGAAGGCAGCATGTCAGATGATTGTTGGAAAATTATATGTATTTTTGGCTGGAATTCATAGAAATCAGTGGTTTTTACTCACCACGGGATTCCAGTAAGAGGCGGTCAGGTGCGCAACACTCACTAGAGATGGTTTTGACTTCTGTCAATGGCTTCAATTATTTTTCCCTCAAAGATCTGTATGGAGGCTCCATCCCCAGGAAGCCCCTCATCGCACCTCACGAAACCCCCAGTGTTGCTGGTGATGATGCAGTCTTTACGAGCATTGTGAGGACATTTCAGGTGATGCATAGCAATACTTTTCATTGGTGACTACGAGACCAAATTCATCCCTTCTTACACCACTTCAACCCAGAGGTGGTCCACTGGGAAATGAAGATGAGAAGCAATTCTCTAATCCTGACAAAGCAACTCTTTTTGCCAACAGCCACAGGATAAGAGGTAACCGAAGGCAGGATGTGAACCATTGCTGATCTCTTTCATTTTCCTGGCTGCTAGGAGGGAAATCTGTCCATCTTTATTTCCTTCTCTTTCCTTGATCTTGGCTGATCACTGGGGACAGGTTTTGGCCACTGCCTGTTTGCCACCGGCTCCTCTCCTCCCTGACAGCTGAGTGCCCGGTGCTGCTGACTCTGGCAGCAGTGGAGCTGAATGAAAAGGAGCTGCAGTCAGACTTCTGGTCTCCACTGCAGCCCTATAAGAATAATAACTTCTTTCAAAACCTTCTTTAAATATATTAATCCAAATGAGGTTCATTCCAGAAGAGCAGTTCCTGGACATGACGTACTTGATTCTGAGTCACCAAAACTCAACTGAGAAGCCTCCAAGCAACCCAATCTCAGCTGTCCCTGATTTGAGCGGAGAGTTGGACCTGATGACCTCTGCAGGGTTCCCTCAAGCCTAAATTTTCCCATGAGGCTTCAATCATTTCTGTATGGCTCAGTCAAGGCAGCACCACCAAACTTGCACAGATGCTGTGCTGGGCTTTGGTGGCACACAACAGCAGAATACTTTGGAGCTGACCTCAAAATTGCATTTGGACGTGATAATTCATGCAGTACTAGCAAGCTGTGGGATATGCTGCACTTTTCCAAAGACAGGAGTCTGCCACAGATGTTTGTGACCAAAACTGCTTCAGATCTAAAGCTAAAGCCCTAGAATCCTTCTCTGACTCTTGCTTCTGTGCCTTCTGTTTTTTATCCAGGAAGACTATATTATATATTATAATTCCTATAAACAGCACAGGTTTCTTCTATCCCTAGGCCCTTTCAATTAGTCAAATAAAATTTCAAGTGCAGCAGCACCAGCAGATTGTGCACCATAGATCCTGGTGGTCCTGGAATGTCAGGTTTCAGCACAGCTCTTTTATGACCGAGCACCTTTCATACAGATCTACATGGCAGTGGCAGGCCAGTATGTTTGGGGAATGGGCCTGGCTCGGTATTCCGTCAGGCAGAGCCAGGAATAAGGACAGATCTGCTGATTCAGGGTCCTGCAAACATAGCTGATCTCACTGCAGTGAAAATAGGTCACTAATCACACATGGCCAGCATCCAAAAACTAGCCAGGAAAATTGAATATCTGCTGGCTGAAAACTCTGTTTTACTCGAACGCACAAAAAGAAAGCAGTCTGCTTTAATTTGTTTAAAACAACCACCAGATTATGTGACCAGGAGATGAAGACAGTGATCTCCCTCCACTGTTATTTTTTCAAGCAAGCAATTCGTTTATTGTTCCAGCCCATCCTTTGCTTCCGTTCTCACACTTTAAAATAATGTGCAGTTCACACTTCTGTTTTTAACCTCAGTTACAGCAAAAAGGTCTGATTTCTAAAGAAAAAATTAGCATTAGCCTATATGTTGATGACACGGATTTCTTTTATAGGCTTCCGTCTAGTGAAACAAGTAAGTTAATATTGCCATAATTAGATCTTTCTAAACAAAAATAACATGACAATTCCTGGGTTTGGGTTGGTGGGGTTTTTTTTTTTTGGTTTGGGTTTTTTTATAAGACAAACACCTTCTTTTCTTTTCAGATCATTCTGAGTTTTCTTTTTAAGCCGGTTGCCCATGCTGACATCCTGAATAATTTAATGGGAGAGCGCTTAGACTGCAGCAGGGCTGAGAGTTACTGATGTGGAATAAGTGTACCCTGATGTTACACAATGTGCATGGTGGGAGGGAAAGTCCAATCAATACAAATGAATCCCTTTTTCCATTGAATAAATGCTGTCTCTCTCAGTCAGCAACAGGGGAGAATATGGATGCTTTATAGAGGTAAGTTCTACTAAAGTGTTAGATCTGTCTCTAACACATCGGATCAGGCCCATTTCCTTTGCTGATCATCAGCTGGTGAGCGGGAGTGGTCTTCACCTTCAATTGTGGACTGAGTGGTGACATGCCCATGTGAAAAGGGTTATTGAAATGTGAGTAATTGTTGTTAGAGTGGTCAGAAATAATTGCTTGTACAATTGAACTGAAGACCCAAAAGAGGCTGGTAAAAAAAATTGCACATGCAAGTTTGTAGACACTTTTCCAGCACATATGCTCTTTAATATTCTCAAGCTACGTTAAAGGAAAGGTAATACTTGAGAGTGGGTAATTCAAGAACAGAGAGTAGTTCATACTGGAATTGCCTGTGTGTTATGCTACAGGCGTAGCTGTAAGGTCATTCTTGTTCTCCTACCACTGGCACCGGTCCTTCTCGTGCTCTAGAGATTGCTCCTTGCTCCTCCCAATCTCCATCATTCCTGCTACTGACCCCATCTCTTGTGCGCTGCCCAGGATTCAGGTGCTGCCCTAAGAGACAGCCATACCCTGCTAACCTCCCAGGGAGGTGTTTCCCACCTGGAGAGGTCCCATGCTTGGCCACACTACCCAACAAATAGATTCACAGCAGTCCCCACCAGGGAAAAAGGGAGACCAGAGGAAAATGGCATGTCTTTCCAGCAGCTCAGGGTTCATAAGCTCAAGCCCAACCTTCATTTCTCTCTCACCCCATGGCCAGTGATCTCTAGTTGCAAGTAATGGGAAAGAGTTTGTGGTGCACACACAGCCACATCAGATGATGAGACGTGGTCCTTTTAACCTTGAGAGGATTTGTGGCGACTGAAGCCGTGGCTGCCTTGTCTCCATGGGGAAAGCCAGAGCGACTGCCACGCATCAGTGACATTTCTGCGCAGTACTTCACGCTGAAGCTAACGCAGGAACAGACCGTGTCATCACCAGACAGAGCTTAGCTTTTATTTACAAATAAGAGCTTTTGTGACTGCGAGAGTCTCTCTGATGGCAGACAATTCTGGTAGTCCCTTAAGGCTGATATGACTGATTCAGCCAGCAGAGACAGTTTTTGATGGATGTTGTGTGCGTGACTGGCTCTCGCTGGAATCTCACACTAAGTGAAAACAGCTGATTTCTTACCGGCTACGCAACTCTAAGTGTAACTTTATGAGAAGTGTTCATCAAGCGTGTAATATAAGCAGATTTTGAACTCACTGATTTAATAACAACCTGTAGATGGAAACCATAAAATAATTCACAGCGAGACAAAGGACTGAACGATTCAGATGAAGAACTGAAATCAGACGTGAGACTGGTTTCAAAAGTCTTCATCTGTCAAGTTATATTCTGGAGTTAGATCCTTACCTGACACAAATTAAACCTTTCTGCCTTACATCATCTGAAGCATACCTAGGGTAATATGTAATACCCGTAACCTCTTCTCAGGGGTGACCATGCTGCAGCAATAAAGGGATTTTCAGCAAAGGAAAGCTCACAGTCCCTCAGGAGGGTCTGCAGGCCCTCTAGGAGCAGGGTAGCATGGCCTCGGGTGAATTAATGTGTGTTTTCTTTGGCATGTGCATACATAAGGACATATTTAGGCCTCCTGTTTATTTGCTTAGACAGGCAAGGTTTAAGAGGGAGCAGTGGAGGAATGAACACCAGAAATGTTTGAGCCCAGTGTAAGGTAGGAATAAGTTGCCTTTAGGAAGTGTCTCCTGAGCAGCTGAAGAAAGTTAAAGAAGGCAGCTGGAAACAGCAAGCCCCAAGCAAAACAACCCCAGTGATTATCCTGTGGGGCATATCAGAGCAAACCTCAAATGACACCCTGTAGATAAATCTCCAGCACTGACTGCCAAATACACCTACATCAAAAGTCAAGCCCTTGTCCATGGACTCAAATAACACAGTCTCAGCGGAGTTTATCTTTTCTGCCCTCTTTTAACCCAAAACAAAGTTGTTGCACAAGACTGTGAATCAGTTCTAACATACCCCATGTGCTGGGTTGTCAGCCAGTTACTGGCAGCTCTCACTGAATTCTTTTTTTCTCTGCAATATGCACATGTTTCTGCACAAGCACATTCAAAAGCATTTCCAATTCCAACTTAAACCCACAAATCCAGGGAAATTCTAAGTTAAGCTCATAGCCCATAACAGTTGTCCTATGACATGAACTGGTTAAAGCAATTCATTCTTTTATGAGCCTTTGATGAAGGGACTTCTGTTACAAGAGAAATGTGCTGGATTTCATGCTTTGAGCATCCCATCTGACTTCTTAATGTTGCTATAAGACAGAGCATCTTGTTTTGTAATCCTACATAAAAAAATAAATGTTCTGCCTGATACTGTATCAGCATGTAATTCTGTAATACCTGTTCTCCAAGAACCTTGAAATGCCTTATAAATCCTGTCTTGACTCCATTGCCATCCTTTTGAGGTAGGTAAATGTTGTTATTCACCTGTTAGCATGGAGAAAGGCCACTCTAGAGAGTACCCTGTCCAAAACCAGGAGTAGCTGTGCAGGGAAGGGGGCTGGGCTCATTCTCTCTTTTCTGAGTTAGACCTTGTACCTGGGAGTTCAAAATAGGTTATTTATAAACTGCAAGTGGAAACATTACAGTTTCTCTTGTGACAGATATTTGGGGCTTTCAAAAAGGGTTAGGAGGATGGAGTCCAGTACCGGAATATATCTCAGGGATTTTTCTACAGTTTCTTCTGTAGCCTTGAACAAGATAGTTTGCTGCCTAAAAGACATAAGTAAACGTAAGTTTGTATTAGAACACAAATAGTATTTTCCAGTTCAATAGATCCCGGAAAGAGTTCCTCTAATGTAACATGATGTCAGCTGGGCTGGCAAGGACAAATTCACTAGTGGTTCCCAGGTTCTGGAAGCAGTGATGCTGGGGTATATCTAGGTACAGAGAGGAAAACACCTCGCTACTTCTTTTCTTGACATTTCCTCAGTCTCCAAACAGATGATGGTTTCTTTGTGGCACAGCTTTCTGTTTCAGACTGCCTTCTGAAGTCCTTCGTTGCAAGCCTGCAGTTTTGCACAGAACATCCCTATTTTCAGAAGGGACAGAGAATTTAATGAAGCCTATCCTCTTGCTTTGTTTGCACACATACCGCTCTCTGCTGCAGGAGAACCAACTGAAGATACGAACTGGTGGTAAAAATGTTTGGTCTTATCAAAACAAGCAGCTTTTCCATTGAGATATTAGAAAAGTGGTTCAATGAAAACACTTGCTGTGTTGCCTTTTTGAATTTCTAACTGAGTTGCATTACCCTTGACACTGGGAGATGGGCAACTAAAACAATTGTGAGGACTCCTCATGCCGCTGGCTTGTGGATGGGGATGCTGGCTTGCAGCAGGCAGCTGTACCAGCTGCATTGGGCCATGTTCTTTGCTGCCCTGGGTCACTGCAGGAACTGCACCAGCTGCATTGGGCCATGTTCTTTGCTGCCCTGGGTCACTGCAGGAACTGCAAACACAGGAAAATTTTACTGAAAAGTTGGCCCTTGGACTGAATCTGGTACAGTCATCTGTGTTTTGCACCTTCAAGAGAAATAAATTTTAAAGGTATAGGTTTTTGTTTTGTTTTGTGGGGTTTTTGTTTTTTTTGTTTGTTTTTGTTGTTGTATTGGTTTTTTGGTTTTAGTTTTGGGTTTTTTGCAAATTAAAAAAAAAAAGGGATAAGCAAGCAAACAAACCATGAAACAGGAATATGGGAACATTGTTGGTGTTGGTGAACTCCAGCTCATGTGCCATGACTGACATGCCTGAAGGCAAACAGGCAGGTTCCCCCACCCCCAGCCCATCCTTCCCCTCTAGAAGCTAACATTGCTAGAAAGAGATGCCGAAGCAGCTGACACCCAAACGACAAGTGGGTGTGTAATGTCACACCACTGGGGAGTAGAGGGCAGAGGCAGCCCAGCTGGGAAGACCAGCGGAGTGGTGCAAGCCCAGCTCTGCCTCATTGGATGTCCGCAGGACGATGATCTGTCTGGCCAAGAATAGCAACGCTCAAACTGCTCCTCCTTTAACTGGGGCTGCCGTGCTTTCATAACAGCTCATCAAAGGCCAGTTTTTGCAAAGGGAATTTTGACTATGGTTGGTCCCAAAGGAGGAGGGGTGATGCTGGGGGACTTGAAATGACAATTGTATCGATAATGCTGGTGGTCACTGAGGGAATATCAGCCCGTGAGCAGCAAGCAATATCTGCCTCTGCACGTTTCATCCCCATTGCCCCCTCCTCTTCCCTGGGCAGGGCCTTGGGCTCTCTAGCCTGTCACCCTTCATTGACCAACCAGTCTGCCTAAAGTGACTGTAGGGTGGTTTTGCATGTTCCTGAAGGCACCACGCAGCCGTTCCTCCAGTCTGTGCCACTGGAGACACAGCCCGAGTCTGACCTGGGGCAGGCAGGAAGCTGTTGTTGGCAACAGGAGCCAAAGGCAGGGTTTTGCTATAAATCTAAGAGAGGCTGTTCTAAGAAAAGCACAGTGGTGTCCCTGGGCACTTTTGACAGATAGCTGAGACTGGAAAAGAACAAGGAGCATGGCCATTATCTATGGGAATAATTAAAATAAACAAAAGAACTCAAATTTTCTGAACTTTCCAAGCTTCAGTCTTCACTGTATTTACTAAATCATACTGTAGTAATGGAAGGCCAGAAAGCAACTCTAGGATCTGGCTATTTCAGAATGGCTGGCTATTTCAGCAGTGGCTGATGAAATGATGCTCAGATGGGTTACTCTAGCTGGCCATTGCCAAGAGCAGAGTATTTTCATGTTGAACTTATAGGAGGAAATGAATTATATTTGTTTGCTTGTTTGTTTATTTATTATGGAAGTGAGTTATTTTTCACTCACTTGGTGATGTGGTTGTGGGGAAATGATTATCATGGTGGAACTGAAAAGTTGCTGTCAAAGTTGGTGTCTGTTTGGGAGGAGCGGGGTGGAGATTACACACATACCAAAATGTGCACACAGTTTAGCAGTGCACACTTCTAGCAAGGATGACAAAGCCTTTCACTGTGCTATCCTCTCTGAGAGGATTAAATGCCAAGCTGTAAAGCCTTTTGACTTTGCTTACAGCTTAAAATGTGATTATTTCTTTTATGTGCAGTGGAACATCTACCATGAGCAATTTATCCTTCATAAAAAGGTATCCGATGACCTAGTGATTGGAGTACTTCTCGGAGAAATTGGGGTTTGGATCCCTGCTTCAGACCAAGAAGAGTGTGGGACTTGAACCTGGCCACCCATTACTTCTGTCCACATTACCATCACCTACTAACTGATGTGAAGTCCATTGCCATCTCCTTTCTTCCAGCTCTGTGACTTCAGGACAGGAGAGGATTCACAGCTAAAGATCCTTAACAGTGTTAAGTATCTAGCTGCCCAGAAGGAGCAGGGCATTTGTTTTTAGGTGGCTGGCTTTTAGGAGTCTCACCAGATGCTGCAAGGAGAAGCAGGGATTTTATGGAATGTGACAGCAGTGAGACCAGAAATTGGAGTTTCCATCCTCCTCCTAGGAGCATATCTTCAAAAGCCATCTTTGAAGCCTTTGCTTACTGTCTGAAACTCTCTGAAATGAATGCTAGGATGTGCCTTCACTTCAGCAGGAGTCATGGCCTATAGGTGTTCGTACTTCACAGAAGTCTGGAGAGCACGGCCTCAAAGGTTAAAATCTGTTGCTGATATAAAATAAATATAAAGGAAAGTTGAGGCCTCTGTAAGGATGCAAAGAGGGCAGCTTCACTAGCAAAACTAGCAAACAGATCAGTACAAACATGCTGGTGTTCACATCTGCCAAGCTGGGGCTGTGGTAGTGAGCACTTGTACAGAAGAAGAACAGGTTTTATCTCAATGGATGGACAGGAAGGGCCACCTCTTGGCTTTGCCATTGGTTTGATCTGTGCCTGTCAACACAGTTCACTCCGAAACTGAAGCCTAGATGCCCAGACCAGGTCGGGAGCGTGTAGGCCGGTGTTATGGGGAGTGGAGAGAAGGAGGCCCCACGGCATCTCCCATGGAGGCTCGGCATGGGCAGCCACAGCCTCACGACATAAAACTTAAAAAGAACCACAGCCAGATTTTGTGCAAGACTTTGCTCCTAGAAACCCCAGCGCAGTTCTCGGGCTTAAACAGTTACCTCACTAAGACCTCTGTGTGGCCATAAATGCTATTTGTGCTCCACAGTGGCAGTAAATATTTGTCTTTTGGCTTGGTTCAGCGTGACTGAACACAGAGGCACACAGAGGAAATTACTGAGAAAATAACAGGTTAGTGTGTGACAAGCACACTGTGCTTAAGCAATAAGGCAAAACTGATCAATCATGGACCAAAATGTCACGGTGAATGTGCAACACAGGCAGAGGGACTGCACCAATGGGGTGGATTTTATAAATCCCTCATTTATTTGGTAATTGACCTTCCAACCATATAGAGGCAGGCTGAAATACCATTGCAGTTTTTCTCCTTTTTCCCACATTTTTTTTTATCGCACATAATCTAGAAATAGATATGACAGCAGGTTTTTCAAACGGTCATTTCACAGTAATAACTTGATCTGAGCACTTACCTACTTGCTGAAACATCTGCAAACTGCTAACTTTTTGCTGTCTGCAGCCACTTGAGTACAGGCTGATAAACCAGAGAGCCTGTGTTTTGTCACCTTAAGTTTCCATGTTGGTTTTTTTTTATCTGCCACCTGAATTTTCCCAGGCTTGATTTGTGCCTAAAAGTAAGCAATTAATTCACTTTAAAGCTTGAATGAAATCTCTTTAACTAGATTTTATTTATGGAGGCGGGTCCTTCCACAAAAATATCTTAAATATTTGAAAATGTACCGTTTTAAGATCAAGTGACGAATGAGCTTTTTAAGTTGGCAGTGAAATGCCCAGGGACTAAGCTGCCACAGGCATTCGAGATACCAGAAGCAGCAACCCTCAGAGGCCACTTGGACTGCCAGGGTTTTCATAACCCACCAAATCTCTGTTGGGCAGGAACCCGTTCCCTGTCCCCACTGATGTGAATCAAAGACAGTGTGGAGGATATAATTCAAATAGCTGTGATCTGAGAGGATGAGAAAAAGTGGGAGGTAGTGCCTGGTGTTCTGGAGAGATGGCAAAATTTGTAAGGCATAGAAAAATAACCTCCGATTGCCCAGAGAGCTTTCCCTGCCTGTGCTCACCAGCGAGGAAGGGATGATCAACAGCTGTCACCGCTGCGGGGCAGGCAGCACTGGGAAGGGGTAAGCTGGACGCTTAAAATCAGACAATTTCTTAAAAAAATGCCCAGCCTGACTGCATGGCCTCAGATATCAGCAATTTGGATTTTTATCAGGGCTGTTTTTCTGCACAGAGAGGCTGGGTTCCCTCCCCATCTGCGTCCCATAAGTAAAAAACACTGAATGAAGGTCTTGGAAGGAAGAGCTGCCAGTGTTTAAGAACGAGGAGGGGCTGGTTTTCCCCATTTGTGCTTTTTCAGTATCATAAAAAAAAGGGGGAGAAAGGTGGTTTGGGGCATTCTGGGGTGCACAGCTCCTAAGGCAGCCAGATTTTCAATCCGGAGGTGCAGCGTTCCGCCTCACCTCTCTTCCTCACTGAGAGGTAGCCCACATGTGCAACAATACAGACAAGTGATGGGGTGGAGGGAGGATGGAAAATGACACAGAAAAATGTCAGAATGTTTAAATTTTCTCCCATGCCAGGATTTGCAGTCAGATTTATAGTTCCCTTCCTCCATAACATCATCCCATTGGTGACCTGCTCACACAGAGCAGCATTCATCAAATTTCAGCGCTCATTACATGAGTAAGCACCAGTTTTGTTTCTGCCTACCAATTTTATTGCCCAGCCATACCATTGGAGCTGGGATCGATGCAGGCGCCTGCGCTCACATCCTGGGGGTAAAAACAGATGTGACCCTTCCTGGACAAAGCAGTTTATGAAAAGGGTGTTTTGCTATGAAGCCCTTGGTCTGACAGGCCACAAATTTATTAATATACAAGTTATATTATTTGAGTTCATTTTTGCAGAGTTCATTTCATCATGTTTTATGACTTATTGAATGAAATTCAATTGTTATTGAATTTCTTTTTTTCTCCAGGCACTGGAAAACAAAGGCAAATTCCATGAGGAGGAGGTGATTTAGAGATGGTTTGAAATTGCTATGCCTCAAATGCGTTGTCATGCTGTACCTTTATCTTGGGTGTCCTTTTCCACTAGTTCAGTAATCTAAGTAAATATAATGAGAAAAAAAAAAATCCCTGTTCTTACTTTGTGTCTCCATCTAAAATTACCTCTAAGTTTTCTTATAAAAACACCCAATTTAAATGCACTGTTCAAGCATGGAAAATAAGAACCCTCTGCAAGCAAGAGGAAAGCAGACTAATGAAAAGCAATAAAAAAGAAATGTATTCTTATTTTTTTGCAAAGGGATTACTCATTGTTGGCTTTAGAGCTGTTTCCCAGGATTTTCAAATTTTAAAAAATTCAAAACATAATAAAATGTAATTTTGGGTCCTCTGTTAACCTTTAAATTTTGGACCATTTGTTGTCGATTGGAGAAAATAATCCAAAATAATGTGTTTTTTTCACCTATAGTTTTGATTTCCTTTTATCTCAAAGTATTTCAAAATGTCAGATTGAAATGTTCCAGCCTGATATGTTTCCACCCTGAGCTTAACTCAATACCTTATTTTCCTTTGCTTTTCAGAAGAAATTTATTCCGAATCGGTGTTTTCAGGCATTGTGGTTGTGAGCAAGACATGAAAACATTGTCAGAAAGGTTTTGCCCATCTTTTTCCTATTCCTTTGAGCAACACAGCTATGCCTGCGAGAGCTGACACCATCAAAACATGCAGGCAGGTGCTGTGTTTTTACTGGCCTCTTGCTGCTCGTGGCTTCCAGGCTCCCAGAGGGTTCATGGCCTGGCTGGGGGAGCACAGAAAGCCAAGGCTCTCTGTGTTGTTAAAAACAACATGAAAGTCGGTGAGCCACCTACCTTAACTGCTACCTGTTGATTTAGATCTTGCTTCCTTATCAGGGGCTGGGAGACACCCGGGTTATTCTTCAGTAAGGAGATAGCCAGGTTTGGGTGGAAGAGAGGAACTGAGTGCAGCTCAACTATTGCCACAACAGGAGGTAATTTGATTATTTGGATTTTGAAAGTAAATTTACCTTTAGAGGAGAAAAAGCAAAATTGATACCTAAATTAAAAAATAAAAAGAAAAGGAAAAAAGAGTTGGGTTTTTTGCTGCCTCTATTGGCAAAAAAAAAAAAAAAACAAACAGAAGGATTAAGGTTCCAGGCTATGTTAAATAACTGTGTTTGTGAGGCAATAGGTGAAATTCTGCTGAAATCACTTGCCCAGAAAAAAAAAGTGCCCTGTCAGGTTTTATTTTAGTGGTCAGTTACTCTAGCACAGAAAGTATAAAGCTTGAGAAGCGAGCCTTACCCTGAACACCTGAAGCAGCTCTCAGCAACAAGTGGAGTGAAACCGGAGCGCTGCCAAGGGAGCGTGGCAGCCTGGCAGCTGCCCAGAGGAAGGAGAGGGCTGGTACAGACAGCCCTGCTGCCAGGGCAGAGCTGTTGCTGAAACATTCATTAAGCCATGACAATAAATGATGGTGTTCTCTCAATGTTCTGAGAAATGAGCCTCTGACTGTAAAAGCTGCCTTGACATTGAAGTCTTTTCACCAAAACCAGCTCAGTCTATGTTTCATGTGAATTATGGACACGACAAAGCCCAACCCCGCCACCCAGTCTCCCAGAGTGATGGGAACCAGAACGGCTCCCATGTACTTGGACTTAACCAGAGAGGTTTCAGTGGTGTCACCTGCCAGTGCTCTACGCCAGAGAATAAAGGAAAAACTGCATGTTCTCAGACATGGCTGCTCTCTCTTGCAGATGGGAGGACATAGAATGTGTCCTCTTGCCCACCCTGGGGCTGGGCAAACCTGGTGCTAACCTGACCGCTTGGCTCCTGCCCTGCCTGGTTCTGGTGCCCTCGGTCCCCAAGCTTGTGGGTCTGCATACCCCAGGCAGGTGAGAAACACTGACTGCCTCTTGCAGCCTGGATTTCACGTCAGGAGAACCCTGCATGAGGCAGTTGTAGAAAGACAGCTTGGCTTTGAGAGAAATGGTGCACATTGATGGCAGCCTGCCTGGGCTCAGGAGAGCAGCATGCACCCACATGCTATGACTTATTTCAATTTCTGATGGGCAGCAGTTTCTCATTGCAACACTCAGAGGAGCTTTTTATTCTCTTATTTTGCTTTTCATGAATGTATCTCAAGTAGCAAACCCCATGCCCTCTGCTACTGACCACACAAGACGTGCAGAGTATGGACAGTGTTTAGCATCCCTCTTAGCAGCTTGTGAGCCCACCAGAGGTACACAGCACAGGCTCTGGCTTCAGTTGGAAACCAATCAGTGCTTGTCCATGAGTACACCAATGCAGAGTGGAATTAATTAGCGTTTGAACTCAGTTTATTTGTTGTTTGCTTCAAATAAAAAAAAGCACTTCAGCAGTGCTTTTTTCATAGGATTTTTGAGCTAAGAAGAAAAGACACCCCAAATGCACAGCATTATGTTGATTTGGTCCATCTTCTGGGAGGAGGACAGCTGGACAGCTTATTTTGCAGCATGTTTGTACATTGTTATTCATGACGACAGTCAAATAAAAAACATTTAGATATTTGATTTTTTTCTTGTTTACTAATTCAACTTGAAGAGTTGGAATTGTCATGTAAAAGCCTATATTTTTATTTAGTGTTAAAGTAGTGTATGGACAGCACAATGAAGGGAGCACAGCTGACCTGCACCTCACAGAGATGTGGTTCCATGGGGAGGCCCACGCTACAGAGCAGGGTTGGTAACACCCCACTGCAGCACGTGGTGCTGGGAACCCAGAGTGTCAAACTGAGCTCTCTCTAAGGCTGAGGCCACAGCAGAACACAGCACTCTGGCCCCGATCTGAGAGATCAGCATTTGCTGGATTAAGTCTCCGCCATACAGCCTGTGCCACCCTCTGCCGAACAAACAAATTAAAATTACTAGATGAAAAGCATTGAGACACCATCCTTCAGCAATGCCTGTATACTAAAATGACACCATGGAGACTATCTGGCTAACTGCTGCTGGGTGATCTTGTTAATGAAATAACTCAAGGAAAAAAACAAAGGAAGAGATCAGTTCAATTCCAGAGCTAGTGACTAATATACACACGTAATTCTGTGGTCTCATAGGAAATCTGCCCTTAGTTAGTTTAAGATTTGGCCATAGGTAAAAAGAAAAATATTGAATCTGTAGAAAACGTCCAAACTGTGAGGTAAATCTGTCTTCTGATTACTAGCAGGTCTGCAAATGTTAACACAGTCTTTGTTTATATATTATATCCCTGGTGAGGCACACCTGATATCAGCAATAAAGTCCCCCTTTTTCCTTTGGGCCAGGTCACCCAGTTTCATGTTTCTTATTCTTCTTACAGATGTACTTGGAAATTTTCAAATGGCGATTAAAAATCCTTTTTATTGTTTTAGATACTCTTGTTGTGTATTGTGACCTCGCTCCAAGAAACCTTGTTTTACAGCAGTGTATCCTGAACAGCATTTCACCATCAGCTGAGGCATTTAAGCAATAACTAAATTAATACTTCATCCATCCTGCCTTGTGGACTTGGCAACTTCTGCTTTCATCATTATCATCCCGGCCTGCCACTATTAAATAGACCCCATGTCAAACCCTCTGGTGCTTCGCTAATACTTTCCTTCTAATCTGGAAAGGCTAATCTTGTTTCTCATGCTGGGTCAAAGACAGCTTCTGTTCTCAAATGTCAAGAAGCCAGCTTAGCACACCTTCGGCTTTGAACCGCTGGACTGGAAATGAATGACTGCTCTTCTGGGCAGGAAGCCTGAAAAGCCATTGTCTCCTTTTTGGTCACAAGTATCCCCAGGATTTTAAAGTAGTTCTTCTTAGGTATGTGTTATCCTCTTACCCTGAGCTCAAGTATTTATCAAATGTTCATTAAATGCTTGCTCTACCTTGAGTTTCTCTAATTTAGCATCCATTTTTTATTGTCCTGGAGTTGCATGCCACACAGATCCTGGCATCCTGAATTATTCTTCTTCTATACCTGCATTACAGATACAAGAAGGGATTTTGTAGTTTGTGGTCTCCCAGATAAAAACCTGAGGAAAGCAGTACTGGACATTTAGAGAAATCTGTGATTCACCCAAAATGCAAAAGGACAGTCTGGCTGTAACAGGGAAGTACATGATTATTCACTTTCTGTGCTGTGAGGGGCTTTGTGAGCAAGGTGGGCTTTGCACTGTAGGAGCCATGAACACCCTCCTGTAATTTTCATTCTTTAAGAATTAAAGATACAGATTAGTCATCTTGAAAGTGCCATGGCACTGGGTCCCTGGTGTCTTTTTCAAAATCCTAGCCAAATTATGGTCCATATGTTCCTTATACTCCTGCAGTATCTCAGAGCTACTATCAAAGCCTGGGTCCTATTGTGCTCAGCGTCATGTAAAAGGGGAATAAAAAGTAAGTACGTGCCCTGGGTCATCCCAGTTAATTCTAGGATAATTGTGGTTCCAGACACTGTGAGACACCTCTGACTTGTTTTTAATGAAAAACTGTTTCTTTTTCATTCAGACCAGCACTGGGAAAACATACATATTTCAAGCCGTTTGTCGCTGTATCTAAATTGTAGGATGTATTTGATAAGTAACATGCTTTAGCAATGCTGTGGAAATACCATGCTGCTTTAGTCACCTTAGGAATGGCATGAGCAGCATCTAGTAATCCTTCCATGTCCAGATATTCCAGTTATTCCAAAAGCCCATGATCAATTTCTGTACACAGCTCTCTTGGATATTACACTCTTCCATCAAAATGGCATTTTGCCCGTATGCCCATATTTAAGGAACCATGACAGCTGGACACAGACAAACAAGAGAGGATGCCTTCACAACTGTGTGTAGGCTGTTTTCTGTAAAGGACTGACCCATTCCATCACTTGTGGGAGGAAAGCGAAGCTGAGGCAAACTGCAGAGATGTGAATACGTGTTTTGAATGCAAAGTGCCTCCTCTCCAAACCTTTTCCTGCTGATACCTGAGCTCAGCTGGAGTCCAGGGCAGGACCCTCCTGCTGCTGCATCTGGCCCACGTCCTGCCAGCCCCAGCCCCGCACCTCTCCCAGCACTGCATTGTTGTATAAATGAGCAGGGGCCTGAGTCAGTGTCTTCTATTGTATTTTGACTTTTCATACAGATCTTCATGTTTCTTATTTCATCCTTTTATCCCCAGAGACCTTTTTTTTTGGGTCTCAGCTGCAGGACACCTACTGGTCTCTGATGGCTGAGGCTGCAGGTCACCTCCTGTCTTAGAAATAGTGAGGCTGCAACCAAGGTTGCAACTCCTCAGGCAGCCCCCTTCATGCCCTGCCTGGAAGGACTGGCAAGGGCAACCCCTATTTCTTAGGTTTTCAATTTCTCCAGCATTGTTCTATTATTTCTCCCCCCCACCACTGCTATGTGCTCAACAGGAGCACAGTTTCTTGGAATGTGATGCTGCATTCCCCTTGTTTTTCATGATGGGGACCTGGTTCAATGGCACCTCTTTTAAGCAAAGGTGTTGCAAAGGAGGAGAAGAGTATGGGACACGTCCTAGGCACACGATGCCTGCCTAAGATATGTCACAAAGCAACATTTCCTTTGCTAGCTTTCCAAATGGCAGATCTGTTACCTCGATATCCACACCTTAAGTGCACAATGGGAGAGAAGAGCCTTTCATGTATTAGCATATGTCAATAAGGTGAACTCTGGGATTGCTCTTCCAAACCCAAGGAAAAAATGTGGCTTTGCAGCCCACATCCTAATAGTTTCACTTGTCCCTTCGCAGTGCTCCAGTGAGGGTTTGATTGCTGCCTCTCTCCCAGGTGTCCCCTACAATTAGATACAGATCTGAGACAACACAGTGCACAGGTCTCCCCAGAGCATTTTACTGGCCCTGGCCACACGTGAAATGTCCATCTCAGGACAGAGAGTAGAAGACAAAAATCACCAAATGTCACAGAAAGGGAAGCAGCACTTCCAGCTTATTTTTAGCATGAAGATGCCAGAAGATTTGCATACCCCAGCAGGACACATGGAAATCTGGTGTCCCAACTCACAGCCAAAACAAAAACACACACACACACACAAACAAAAAAAATGATGGAAGACACCAGATCAACCACTCTGGAGCAGTACCCATGTACAGGTTTGATTTATGAAATAGGGCAGACAAATTTACACCAGACCTCTCCTTTTCCTGAGAATCAAGAGATGATTGCAGGCTCTCCAGTGCCCATGTGTCACCTCTCTATCATACAGCCTTCCCAAATCCTAGTAGTTACACGTCTTGTGATACTTCTGCAGATTTGGGTTTCGCTCGATGTTGCTTGAATCTTGACGCACCATTGAGTGCTTTGGCAGGTGCTAACCCTGCCCTCCCAGCGAGCACTGCAAGTATTTCCTCCTCCACACTGGTTATCACTGGCAGGAGCCAGCAGATGCCCAGGTGAGTCACCTGGCTGCTCCCGTGCTGTGTGCCTGGGCTCACCCTGCTGAAGTGGCACTAATTATCTCGCCGGCATGACGCAAGGAGCTCTTACGCACTAAGTATAGGGAAGAGGACTGATTACATTGCAGGAATCATTACAGCCTTCTCAGGTATCCACCTACCCACAGGTATATCCACCTGCTGCTGCTGTGTATACCTGTGGTGCTTCAGCGATGTGCGATGAACTATTTAGGGTGTGTGGGATCCTCCCAGGGCTACTGTCAGCAAATAAAAGCCAAAACCGAGCCCTGCCTTGTCTTGTGGAGATTCCTTCTTGTTTCTATTCACACAGGTACCGTGTCCTGAGTGAAATGCTCTGGAAAGTCTCCAGACCTTTGTCAGGAGCTGGTATTACAATGAGTTAGGTCACACCAACGTGGCAGATACAGTGCTACAGGACTGCATCACACCGTAGGGCTTCCCCCAGCCTCTACTCTCTCTGCCCCTTTCAGGGAAGC
Source organism: Mohoua ochrocephala (assembly GCA_013398855.1). Lineage (NCBI taxonomy): Eukaryota > Metazoa > Chordata > Aves > Passeriformes > Acanthizidae > Mohoua > Mohoua ochrocephala. The sequence continues at coordinate 45,672 of VZTA01005504.1, read as the reverse complement.
CAGGAAGCTGCCAGGCTGCCTGGGAAAGCTTTTGCTTTCCTTGGTTGTTTCCTTTGAACCAGAATTTCACAGAACTTCCCCCCATCCCTTCCCAGCCATAGCTGGGAAGGCCATAAATGCAAACAGGTTTATTTTGCAAGTCTTTCATTATTCTGAAGCATTTGATTGAAGCAGCATTAAAAATACATCGCCAGTGCTAAGGATCTCTTTGCTTTCTGTTGTCAACAACATATTTTTAAATGAAACATTCCAGGGTTGGGGTTTTTTTTGGTTGGTGTGATCGCCTTGTTTCAGAGTTACTTAAGTAGGAAAATATTTCCCTTGGAAGGAATCCAAGCCCACAGAAGTCAGGCAGAGTCTTTCTGTTAACTTTAAATGCACTGTGGACTAGATTGCTGTAAACCTCTAAAATAAATACATCGATAAAGTCCAAGGTTTAATGAGGCAAACATGGCAGGTCCTGTGCTGGTGAGTATCCCTGATGTTAGTCACCTTAGCAGCTCGGAAGGACAGCGCTCTGTACAGTGGGCATTTATGCAGTTAATTGATGGCTGGATATTTATAGCTTGGCGATGATCTTTTTAAGGATACAGGCACCAGGCATGGGTTTTCCCTTGGGGAAGGGAGAGGGGGATGGAGCGGAAGCAGCGTTAATAGAAGTGGTGGGAATCTGACACGGCTTTTACCTCACTGCTAGCTTTGGTATCCCTCTCCCCAGCTTCACTACCTCAAATATTTGGTGTTTCTGCATAAAGCCACAGCAAGGCAGTGCTGTGCTTGCAGGTCTGTTTGTGCCCTGCACGCCAGCCCCTTCAGCCTTCCGCCCTGTGACCCTGTGGCTGGGACCACCCTGCAGCTGGGGAGGGAATTTAGCCCATCAGCAGCCCAGGGCTGTGCTGGGGCAAGGGGAAGATTTGGTAGGGGTTACTGCCCCTCGGGTCACTTGGCTGAACTGTTCCTGCAGCTGCTGCTTCTCCTGTCCCAAGCAAAATGAGGATTTCCATTGCAGAGGCAAATTTTGCTTTGGGCTGGAAGGCGGCCCCAGGACAGAACTGGGCTGGCAGTGGTGGGCAGAGGGGGATGCCACCAGCACTCACTTGCTGCCACCACACCTGCCCTGCCCGTGGGCTTCCCTCACCAGGCTGAGAAAAGGGCTGTGAGCTCAGCATCCCCTACAGCTGCTAATGGAGGGTTGCTGTGCCTGGATTAATGACAGTAACATTACGGCTCCTGCCTTTGAAGGGGCTTGCGCCCAGGCAGAACCATTCAGACACAGTTTGGAGCCTGGTATCCTTCGTTTGCTGCTGCTAATTAGAAAAGCAGTTCCAGCCCTGAACACCCAAACACTATTAATGCAAAGGAAAGCAGAAGGCTTGTAAGACACAGACAATATCCAACACACATTTTGATGGTTGCATTTTTCCTAAAACTCAGTCTCACTGGAGATGATAGAAAAGCCAGAGAGTTACTCTGAAGGAAGACCAGCTATTACCTCTGAAGAACACTAGTGAACAGGATCAGCTTTGATCCAGTGCTGGAAACCAATCACCATTAAGATCTCTCCTTAAAAAAACCTTATTTAATGTTTACATAAAAACACCACATAAAAATAAATTGAATCTAGCCTCTGGAATCCAACTCAGTGTATCTGCCTTGGAGTATACATTTACCTCCTGAGAATTCATACAGTAATTAGATGAACGTGCTTAATTAATCACATTTCCTGTGCTGAAGAGGTTTGATGGAAAACATTTGCTTCCATCACTTTATTAAAGCATTATTGAGTGTTGTGCTTGTCATGTGTTCATCACCAGCTTTCTCTCCAATTAATCCTGACAAAATGAAGTTTACCAACAGCAAAGTAAGCCAGTGCTCACAGTCGCTTTGCTGTAGCTTTGTGTACATGCCTTCATGCCTCTAGGTAATTACTGGATAATTGGGAGCGGAGTCTGTTTAATCTAAAATGAGATGTGCTAAATATAAACCATTTTCAGTGCCTGATTGATACTGTTTTAATAGGCTTGGTATCATCTACTGCTGTGGACATGTAATGCATGATTACCTTTATTTATGGTATGTGTTTATTATCAATTTTAAGATAAAAATGCGATTTGCAGCATGGCTATTTTACCTACAAAGCAATTATTGATCATTAATATTTTTTCACACACCACAGCTGAATTAAAACATGGGGATTCAAAATCAGAGGTATGAAGATATGATCTTAACCCTTTCCAGAGGAGCTTATTATTTGGCCTTGGCTATGACATCACTGAGGCTCCATCTTCAGTGAGCCAGCATCCAATGTGGGGACACAGATACCTGACAGAGGACTGCCAGCTGTTTCTGAGGCCAGGAGGGGACATGACAGAAACCCCACTGCAGAGTAGGGATGGGAGCAGAGGAGCTGCATGAGGTAGCAGACCAGGGGAGAGACCTGGGAGCAAGCCCCAGGGCTGGACCCCACCAGACAGGCTTGGGCAGGAATACCCAAGCCTGTTCCTTTCCATCCTGTCCCATGCTAGGAGCGAGCACAGACCTCCCTGAAGGAAAGCACAGATCATAGAATTACAAGGATGGTGAAGGGTCTGGAAGGGAAGCCTTATGAGGAGTGGCTGGGGTCACTTGATTTGTTCAGCCTGGAGGAGACTGAGGAGGGACCTCATTGTGGTCTTTGACATCCCCCAGGTACAGATCTCTTCGCTCTCATGATCAGCGATAGGACTTGAGGAAACGTCATGAAGCTGTGTCAGGGGAGGTTCAGGTTTGGTATCAGTAAAAGGTTTTTCACCCAGAGGGTGGTTGGACACTGGAACAGGCTCCCCAGGGAAGTGGTCACAGCACCAAGCCTGTCAGAGTTCCAGAAGCATTTGGACAATGCTCTTGGGCACATGGTGTCACTCTTGGAGTGTCCTGTGCAGGGCCAGGAGTTGGACTCAATCCTGATGGGTACCTTCCAACTCAGCATAGTCTGTGATTCCATGATTCTGCTATGATACTGGGGACATCTTTATAAGGACTCTTCCCTTTTGACCACCTAAAGTACCAGGCATGCAGACAAATATCAATGCATGCAAAGCAGTTTTCCTATTCTACCAACTGCCCAGTCCCATGAAGTCTCTTATTGTAGAAATAAAGTAGCTGTCATAAGCACTTCTGCTTACATAGTCATTAGGAATGGAAATGCTTATTTTCATACAAAATAAATTGCTTACTGATGGGCAATCAGATTTTCCTCTTCTCTTGCTTATTGCAAGAATTTTATGTTACAACTTAGGCATTTTTATTGCTGATGCATTCACAAAGTTACTTATTGTGCATAGCAAGATATCCTTCATATATGAGTGTGCATTTCCAGCAATTACACAGAGCTACTGCAGAGATAATTTTTAGCAATTTCTTTCTTCTTGTAAAAAACCCGAAACAAACCAACAAGCAAACAAAAAAACAAACCTAGATTTGGCTGTAAAATATTTGACAGCAGTTTGACATGCTTGACAGAGTGCTTCTGTGCTCATAGTAAAGTTTCTTCCAAAAGTCCCAAGCTGGTATTCGAAGGCAACCTGGTCTCAAAGTTTACAGACAGACTTAGCAATGACTCCTTTATGTATGAGCTATCTTACTACCCTCTCTCCCTGGGACAGGCTGCCATTTGGTACATAAATGCCATAGAGAAGGGACTGGTTTGGTCTCTGGCCAAAAGAAGAACTTGGGTGACCCTAGATTCACTTGAGAATCAGTAATAAACTTTCCTTCCACACGAAAAGCTCTGGACTCTGTCAGGGACAAGGGCAGCAAATGCACTTGCAACTCGTAAAGAGAGAAGGGGAGGTTTATAGGAAATAAGAAATGTGGAAAACAACACTGCAAATATTAGCTTGGGAAAAGCCTGTGATCATCTTTGGTGCTAGTAGTAAATAAGATAGGGAGGAACTCCGGGCTTCTTGAGGTCCTCGTGGAAGAAAGCATTGAAGCATATGCTCCGAGCTATACAGGTATCTACATGCCAGCACCCGAGGAGTAGGTGTCCCTGCACACCTCAAAGTTGCTAACTACACTTAAACTCCTGGCACCAGTCCCCCATCTGATATCAGCATGGCTGTGCATGCACTCGCTTTCTTCATATCTGAGGACATTCTTTTGCAGACGTCATGAGAGCTGCTGGGGCCGGGGCTGCTGCCAAGCACAAGCACGAGTGGCTGCCTGCACCTCGCCCCTCCGCAGCCCTGCCTGCAGAGGTGTGGGAGCGGGTCTGCCCCCGCCAGCCATTCAGACCTCGGCTCATCTATGCAGACCCACCAGCAAGGGTGCCAATTAGTGCCAACAGGAGCTTATTGAGTGCTGAGGCGGCCTTGCTGCTGTGCAATTGCTGGGAAATGAAAACAGCCTGTTCCTGCAGGCTTGTTTGGTTTTTTTTTTCTCTTTTCTTTTATTATTGTATGGTAACTACAATTAAATCTTTCCTGGCATGGCATTTCATTTGAGAGCTCTTTCCCTATATGACTGTTCTGTATCCCTGTGTGAACTACTTGATGTTTCATTACACAAATAGGCTTCATTTGCAGAAATGGTCCCCTGCTGGGAAAAATCAAATGCTTGAATTACAGGTATTCTGCAGGGGGGAATCTCTCCTCAGACAGTGAGATCGGGGGTCAAGACCTGCTCACAGCTGCTGGGCTGGAGCAGTTATGCCAAGAGAAGGATTTATTTTTAAAAATGTGTTTAAAGAAAAAGGTTTCTGGGTCTAAGAGGGAAAATAATCATTGCTTGAGATGTACCGGAGACATGGAAAGCCAAGGCCACTGATTGTGCTGGAGCCAGCTGTGGGAAGATCTTGAACAGCAGCCACTGAAGTAAGGCATGAGTTTGTCTGCAAACACCTCCTCAAGTTCATGACCCACCTTTCCTGCCTGTGCTTAAAATCTCACAAGAACTACCTAGCTGAGTGGATTTTGGGTTGACAGCAAAGGGGGCAGGGGCTTTTTGGCATGTCCCATTCTTTCTCCCTCCCATTGGACAGTACCTCCTTCCTAGGGCACTGCAGGGGTTTTGCGCTTGACCCAAGCTGAGGAGGGCAAACTAACAGTAAGAGAGTTTAGAGGATCGTTAACAAATCTCACCCTGCTTCCTACCTTCCTTTCTTCTCCCAGTTCTGTGCTATGAGGACACGTGGTATGGGATTATATTTTCACCTGGCATGGGATTCACATAGCCAAAGTCACACACTTACATTGAGTCTGTCCCTGGGCTACTTATCCAGATGGACTCAATGGTTAGAGCAGGCACACAGATATCCGTGGCGCTCCTGTTATGCTAAGGCAGGTCTAACCCACATCAGATGAATTGTATCCTAGAGGTGCCTACTTCTCCCCATTGATTTTGAAGGGGGCCTGGAGCTCCGGGCTCAGACACCGTCTGCCATTTCCTAAATTTAGTCAGAGTCCACATCGAAGTCCTGAGCTGTATGTCTTATCGAAATATCTGCACTTGCTGCTGATGCAGCATACATATTTATGATTGCACTGAGATCGTCCTTGGGACTTTGTGAATCTCAGGTAACAGCAACATTATGTATCAAGGTCATAGCTTGCTTTCCTGTATAAAATATTAGTCAAGGCAACAAAATAACGTTAAACCTCCACCTTCTGGTATTAAACCCCAGCAAGTCTGTAATTCTTCTTTTACTGTAATGCAAGGAATACAGTAATGCAAGGAATTTTCATCAATGCTTAATACAAAGAGATCGAGCCCATCAGCCCAAATAGGCTGGGTGTGGTCTTACGTGATGGGGTCATAGAGCATAAATACTCAGGCACTTCAACAAGCACAACAATCATCAGTTCAGTCCCATCCCATTCAGCTGAGACTGAAGAGGTTTTCCATGGGTTGGATGCTCAGTAAGCAGCCTGCTCACGGCTTCTTGCTCCCACACTTGCCAAGGCACCCACACACTCAGAGAGGCGCTTGAAGAAGACCTGCATGGGAGCAGAAGCAGGAAGCTGGGAAAATGAGGAATGATTCCCCTCCGTAGAGAAGGACCGTGGGCTAACAGGCTGGATTTTGACAGCATTGGAGGGGATTAGTCCTGGGCTAAGCCCCTGCGTGGCAGCTGACCACCAGCTGTGGAGGCTGGTGCTATTTATACCTGCATTTCATTTGCACTGGGGAGACGCCACGTGCCAGTGGTGACAGACGGGAGCCTTTCCTCAACAATTTGGCTGCTCTGAGAAGCAAACCACTTTAAATCGGGGGGAAAAGAGCAGAGGAGGAAGTGAGGAACAGCCTGTGCTTTCACAATGCAGCACCCACACATGTTGAACAAGCAAAACAACAACGTGGGGACCCTACAAAACCCCCCCTACCTGGGGGTTTGGCCAGACCTGTGCAGGGAGAGGATGAGCCCATGCTTTCCGTGGGCTGGAACACCATGGGCATCTCACCTGGGTGGAGCCCCATCCAGAGCAGCACTGATCAATCTAACACTGCCTGCTGTCCTGTGCTGCTGCCCGCAGCCTTGGCAGTGGCCAAACAGCTGCGAGAGGTGGACAAAGGGACAGCGTGAAGGTTATGTAGTTACTTGTGTCCTGAGGGTTTTCTGCATCTGGGAAGTAGTTTCTCTTTCATGGGGGAAGCCTTTTTCCAAGAGGTATGGAAAGGCATGGAGTCTTCTGACTGGGCTGGAGGGACTGGATCCATTTTGCACCCTCAAGAGATTTGCCTTTTGGGTACCTAAAGAAATAAACCACTGCATTTTGGATAGGTGAAATGCATTTGTCCCTCCACAAGAATAATGAAAAAAAGCCCCAACGCTTTCTTTTTTTGGGTCAACTTGAGACAACTATACAATTCCTTATTTTTCTTTTGTTCTGCCTGTGCATCAAAAAACTGCTGTTTGCGAAGCTCTGCAACATCTCCAGTCCCAAGCCAGTGGAGGTGAGCCTCCAGCTCTGCCCATGCACCGTGACAGCTCTGTGACAGCCACGTCATGGTGTCTAGTGCGGCTCTCACCCCAAGCCAGGCCTTGCGCTCTGTGTAGGGGTGTGCGGCTGTGTGTTCACACACGAGCGTGTGTGTGGGGTCAGCTCTCTAATAATGATGCTTCAGGGCTTCCAGCCAGCATCCAGCCTAGCCAGACCCCACAGGCACAGCCCCTCTTGGCAGCTCTGCCTGGTTAATTATGTTTTCAGCCCAGTTCCCCAAAGAAAACAGTCTTCTGTGAGGACACTGGTTGTGTGGGGTTTCAGCAGTGTGCTTTAGTCCAAGCAATAATAACATTGTAACTTTCTTGCCAGTTTAAGTCTAATTTGAGGGTGGGACTTCATTTAAGTGTTAGGAAAGGTGAAAGGACAGGGGAGATGCTGCTTCTGTGCCCCTAGCATTAGCAAAGCCGTGGTATGCAGTGGGCTGCAGCACTGCACAGCCACCTCAGGATGCCAGACCTGGAAAAGGATGGACAGCTCTGTGGTGCCCATCCTTCGTGGGACCATTCATCTAGTAATGCCACCCAGACTCTAGAGGGGATGGCCACAAGGAAAGGGATGAGAAATTGTCTTTTAAAAGCTGCGGGTAGTATCCAGGACAGAGGCCAGGTATCCCTTTCCTTGCTTCTCAGCAGCTTGCAGTACTTCTCAGAAGCAAAGGGAGATGCTACCCACCCCAGATTAACAATGTGTTGCTATTTCTGTCCTTCTGGCACCCATTCCTCAGCTCACCTGTTCCATATATGCAGGCACAAACACCTTCAGTGCTGAAATTCCCAACCATTCATCAACTTGTGAAACTGGAGCAACCAAAGCTTCTGGAAGACTTCTGGGAAGGTGAGGAGGGTGGGGGCCCCACAGCCCTGTGGGGGCCTGCAGACATGTCAAATAGCCACTGAACCCACCCGCTGTGGGGGCAGGAGCTGGGTGGCACTGCAGCTACCAGTGGTGCCCGGGGCGCTGGCAGAGCACAGGGTGCCAGTCTGTGGCTCCCCGCGCTGGCTCCCACTCCTGCCATGGAGAGATACCTGTGAGGGAAAAGGTTGGTTTGGGATCATGAGGAGGACAGCAAAGGGATAATTGAAAAGAAATCCTGCTAAATTAGATTGCAGTTACATCCCACTGCAAATATGGGATTTTCTGTGCAACATTTGTGCGGTACCATTCCAGCTGTATGAGGAGAAAAAGTTAACATATCGACTAAGCCCTATTACTATATGTATAATTTATAAGATTTTAAGATTAGGCTGATCTCTGGTGAGTGGCAATTTTTAAAAAAAACCCACTCAACAACCAACACTCTGTGATTTCATTCTATTTGCCTGCCCTTGGCGTAAAATAATACAACCCCTTGGTGCAATTTTAATCTTTTCCAAATTCTCTTCTTATCAACTGAACAAGATATTATTAGAAGGATATTTTAAATCCTTCAAGTTCCTAAATAAGTGAAACCTGAAAATACTCCCGCCCTACCAAGGGGTTCCTGTTTAACAGGGCCACATCAGCCTCCTCACTGATTTGATGCAGAAATTAGTTGTCTTTCAAAGTGCACTTGCAAATAAAGGCGAGAGTCCAAGCACACAGTTCTGGGCAGGGGCAAAACATGGTGATAATGGAATGGGAATTAAGGAGAAAAATTTGCAAATTCATCTAATTCTTGTTATTCTGACAAACTTAACTTTCTGTGTGTAGGTATGGAAACGTTCAGAGTCTCAGCATCACATTAAAGGGAGTATTACATGGACAGCTCTACTGCAGTGAACTGGCATGCATGTAATAACCCCCTGAAAAACAGTCACAAGGCTTGCTTAAAAACCCTGAGATTTTTAAAAGAAACACATCTTTGCAGTTTTTTCCCTTGTCATGGGTGATTTGGGGGATTTTTGTTGCAGTACCTGAAAGCCACAGACTTGCCCAGTTTCAGCTGGAATAGGTTGCCCAGAAGGGTGGTAGATTCCCCATCCTTGTGTTGAGGAATACCCTCAGTGCAGGTATCTCGGAGGGCAGCTGCAGTGTGAGCTGCAGGCTGAGCTCTGGGTGGCAGGGCCCAGGGCAAGAGGCTGTGAACTGCAGACCCTTTGCAGAAAAACGGGGGACCTGTGATGGGACAGTCAGACACAGCAGGAGCTGATGGCTCAGCTGGAAGACCCCAGACTGTTGCACAATTACACTGAAAGGTATAAAAGCTCGGGGTTTCCTTTGTTTGGGGTCCCCTTCTGGAGGCACAGCTTGAGCTTGAGCTGTTATTTTATTTTTACACCATGATTAGATTATTTTAGGATCAAGACGTCCACCTATGGGAAATCTGGGGTCAAGCCGGTAAGGAAGCCTGGTCTGTCTGTGAGCGTGGTGTGTGTGTGTGTAGGCAGTCAAGTGGGGCGGCTGTTGGGTCACTGGAGCTGCCCTCTGCAAAGGGACTTCACCCCCAGCTCAGGTGGTGACACTGTGAATGCCAGAGTGGTTATGGGATGGCCGTGCAGGAAAGTTTTCTTAACACCTGGAAATATTCAAGATCAGGCTGGCCCAGGCTCTGAGAAACCTTATCTAGATGAAGCTGTCCCTGCTCGCTGCAGGGGTTGGAGCAGATAACCTTTAAAGGTCCCTTCCAAGCCAAACTATTCTATGATTCTTCCCTAACTCACTGCTCTGCAGCTGGGACGTTAAAACAAGCACCAAGCAATGGCTGAAGATTTTTAAGTGCAGGAGAGAGTGACTCCTTTGGGAGTCTTAGGGTCTCCATGGCTATGTTAGAGATTTTTAACCCCCTAATAGGTAGCAGAGGCTGATCAGATCCCTCCTCCTGCCCATCCAGCAAGGCTGCCTTGGGAAATACCCAGGGCTCAGCACTCTGAAATGCAGTAAGGCATCCACTAGGAAGCCACACTTGGCAGCTGCTCTTCAGCCTCCTGGCTGCTTTGCCACATGGCTGGAGCCAGCACTGAGTGCCCTTATGCCAAGGCTGGCAGCATTCAGGCGGCAGAATCCAGGCAGGCAGCATCTGGGCAGGCAGCATCACTCTGCAAGCACTGCATGCGGCTGTTCACGTGGGCTTCGACAGCAACCTGGTGCTCACACCAGGACAGGGACTGAGCGACTGAGAAGATCTTTCCCACCTGATTCATCTCTATGACTTTACAGCTTTGCTGCCAGGAAGTCATGTCAGCCGAGGCCAGCCAATACATGGCAATTTACCTTTTGTGCTTCTGTCGTTTGTCCCTGGAAGTGTGCACAGAGCTTCCCGTGCCCAGGTCATATCTCAGGGCCAGGCTGCCTGCCAGCCATGGCACTTGTGGGTCTTCCTTCACGTATTGGAGGTCCTCACTGGCCAACTGTCCTGGACAATTGCCCTCAATATCCTCCACTACAGATGAGAACTATTGCTATTGCTATGGCAATTATTATTATTGTAACTGTTGGTGTTCCTGGTATGATCCTTAGTCTCCAGGGCATGGGACTTGGGACTAAAGCACACCGCTGCTTTAGAAGAGAAAATGGTTTCTGGAGAGAGGGAATTAAAAAGGAGACAGTAAGGAAAAAAGCAAGAATCCCAGAAGACAGAAAGATCGGATGAAGCAGAAGGCAGGAAAGAGGAGGAGGAAGCATATCCAGTGAGGGAACCACTGGATTGGGAACCCTTTCATGTTGATCTCTGAGCTAAAGCAGAAGGGTGTTGTGAATTCACAAAATACAGGGAGCGAGAAATCTGATCAGCTCAAATAATTTCTTATCAATTTATAGACTAGCAGATTGATGTTGCTTGCCATCCTAGTTAACTAATTTTATTTGGGTTTATTTGAAGCAGTATCTTCATGGATGTCTTAATTTTGGTTCTAGCATTTTTTGCATCTTTATTCACTAGGTTGATGGATGTTTTAGGGAAAGATGTGTCCAAAGCCTGCGTGGTGTGCAGTCGGGAGACATTTGAGCTGATGACAGAGCAGAAAGTTGGTCACAAGACTCCTAGAGGTTCACGCTCATCCTGGCCTTAGAAAAGAGACAGTGAGTCCAGCCAACCAACAGAAGGGAATATTGCCCTAGAAGCCACAAAGATAAAGCAACTCCAAAATTTAAATGACTGCCTAGGCGTGTGATGCAAATGACAGAGGACAAAATGAACTAACTGGATGATGTGAAAGTGAGCTAATACTTTGTGTGCTCTCATGCTTTGCCTGTGTTTGTTTAACTGCTGTTTTCTCCCTCTTTCTCACTGTGTCCATGAGCCAAGCAGCTTATTTTTAGGATGGGATTTTGCAAGGTGTTCAGAAAAGGAGCTGGGAGCTGGATTGCTGTGTGGGTAAGGATGTGATGTGGAGCCTGGAGAGGTCACTGCAGGCTCTGGCCCCAGGCGCTGAAGCAGGCACACTGAAATCTGGATGCAGCAACAGCCTCCTGCAGAAGGCAGCACGGGCTCTGCAGTGGGAGGCACAGGCGCCCTTGACTCCACAGCCCAGCCGCCGTCTCCCGTGCCCAAGCTACCCTCCAGCACCATTCCCAGCCTCATGCACTCACTTCCCTGCTCATCCAGCTCAAAACACCATCTACTCCCACCCAAGCTGGCAGCCTGCGCACCCGCCGTGGCACGATGCTGTGGCCTGTCCTGGCTGTGGCAGGGAGTAATGGTGAAGGGCAAAGAGGGGCTTGTGGAGCACAGCAAACCCCAGCCCAACAGCCACACAGAGGCAGAAATATTTTAGCAAGTGTAATAGATGGCTTGGGTATTGCTTTCAGACAATCGTTGCCATCCCAGATTTCTCCATGGCTGCAAAATAGTTATCGCCAGCAGATCGGGGAATCCTTCTGCACGTACGTGCGGGACATTAGGAGGCACAGCTTTCATCGCAGAGAGATTCAATTGCTTAGGTATTGAGCTGGAGAATTATTTTTCACAATCCCAGCAGAAGAAGCCAATTGTAGCTGCAAGATGGGTGCTTTGGTGCTCTGTTTGTTGAAGAGCCAATTGCTGTTCTAAACCTAATCCTAAGAAATAAGCCACGTATTAGAGATAAAGCTGGAATTAGCAGGGCATATGGGACCTAATATTCATAGGATTACATGTAAAATATTAAGGTTTGATCTTGCTGACCTTTCCTGTATCAGCAGTCTCACTGCTATTTCTTATACTCATGTGTATAGGCCTATTTTTTAGACAAATAATAGCCGTGATGATAAATTACAGATAAAGCTGCGTGGACATGCTGAAGTCTTTAAAAGCTGACTGGTGACTTTGACTGTCTAGTTTTGGGTACCTTTTTTTAAACCTCCCCTAAAGAGGCAAAATTCAAGACATCCTCAATTATTACTGAAAAAATTATGTCTTGTTCTTTGGGGAACAGACCTTGAAGTCTACAAGGGAAAATACAGACTACATTTCTCTACTGCATCACCTTCAGAAAGGTGGCAGTGCTGAAGAAAAAAAAAAAATCAGTTTAAATGATATTTAAATAAACACAACATAAAATAACACAAAACTCAGACCCCGACAGCACTTAACTATGACGTCACTAGTATTTAGATAGGTGTGACAACATTAAAAGCCTTGATATATTTGGAGGCAGGACTGGAACTGGAACATATCTATAATTAAAATGTATGTATCTTGATGAGGAAATAGGTACATGTAATTCAGTAATGCTGTCAGTGGGGCGTGAGGGAAGATACAAACATAAGTTGATTGGACCTGACTTTCTACTAAAAATACAGGACAAGTTATTTATTCCAGCATCAGCCCACTTATACGTGCAGGTCTTTGAGAAGCTAAAAGCATGTTTGCACCTACCTTGCCTGTCTCTGTGCTTTGCCATGTGTGCTCTGTTCTGCATGTCACGGCAGAAATACCAGGATTAGACCCTTGTCACTGAATCAGCGATAAAGACCATTAATTCAATCTGTCATCACTGGATGCCCATTCCCAGCTGATCTGATTGATTTCCAGCGGATTAGCCTAGATACACAAGATGCTAAAATAACCCAGTAATGCATGACCAAGAATGGTATAGGGAGAGGAGACATTGCATGCAACCTTCTGCACCTCTCTCGTCCTTCTTAAAACGCTGGGCCGTGGCAGGCACATATTGATCCCATACATGATAACAGCTGTTAGCCAGACACACAGATCCATTGTCTGCATTGCTGATGGCCATCTAAGGACAATAATCACACTTGTCATCAAGGCAGACCTTTGCTCTGAGGACCTTGTCTTGAGGTCATTAAGGGTCCATAATTTTGACTTAATGCTGGAAGTTGCCAGGATCTCTGAGCAGTGTGAAATCTCTGGTGCTGCCCTCAGACATCTGCCATAGATTTTCAGCTTTCACCTAATGCAGCTGAGCCTCCCCATGCTTTGGTACCTGGAGTGAGGGGGAAGCATCTCAGTAGTTAGAGATGCTGTAGAGCTGCTTATAGCCACTGTGGAGCTGCTGTGGCTACATGCGAGTCCCAAATTGCATGACCTGATGTGTGCTTTCGTTGTCCTGAAAAATTAGACCTTTTCAACTTACATATCAGGAAAATTCTAAGCTGCAGCGAGGGTCTTGCATCTGAATCACAACCCCTTAGGGCAGGCTGCTGGCACCAGCCAGCTCCCGCCATTGCCCCGCTCCTCCCCGCGGCTCTGGAAAGCACCGTTCTCGGCTCACATGCAAACACATGTTCTGCTGTAATGGTGAAACACTGCTTCCAAGTATGACGTAACATTATGAAGTATTGCTGTGTTTGCTGCTTCTGCTTGCGTGTCTTCCCTCAGCTCAGCCCACACCACCCACAGCCCCCCATGCTACACTGCAAGCTACAGAGGGACCCATGGTGGCCCTGGGGTCCCCACTGCCCTCCCGCAGGAAGGGGCCTCTCATGGCAGCCTGGGTCAGGAGGAAAGGTCTGAGGAGCAGTCACAGTATGCCAGATACTTGGGCTGCACTGGGGACATCCAGGTTGTATTGATCTAACAGAATCCCACAGAATTCTGAAGATCCTAAATACAGGAGAGACATCAGGGCCTTGGCCAGCCTCGGTCTCCAGTTGCACACACTTTGCTTGCACAGCTGTAAGCTAGAAAGTGCATGGACTACCCAGAAAGGCCCTGTAACACCAGATAAGCTCCCAAGATGGGAGTAACCTTTTTATAAACACACACAGAGAAACAGCTCAGCAAGAACCTGCAAGTTTAGCCCCATGAATACCTTCTTAGTGCAATAGTGATAGAACAAGAAGCTACTTGAACATGTCAGGGTCCTGACAATACCAACAGGGGCCAGCCAGACTGTTTGGGACCTCCAAGATCCACCTTCATGAACATCTTGCTGCTGCAACTGTTCTATTCACAGAGCAGGTGTCATGTGTGGATGCCCTGTGCCACTTTGCTTGTCCAGGAGAAGTTACCCAGCCCCTTGGCACCCTGCAAGATGCTTCATGTCACAGTGTGTTGCCACAGGGAGATGATGGGTCCCGGTCCCCATCAGTTCTGGACCCCGTGGAAAGACTGGGAGTGCACTGCCTGGGAGCTGCCTGCGCAGAGGTGTTGCTGCAGCTCAGTATTGCAGCATGATTCAGGCAGAAGTACCCACTATACATCTTTCAGAGACTTTGCATAAAGCCAGATGTATAGGAAGGGGAAATGCAAATAAGCCCATCAAGTCCTCTTCCTTCAGGGAAACCCACTTCCTAAGGGCAGTGGGATATTGATTGATGGTCTGGGCTCCTTTTGAGCTAGAAAGAGAATACTGATCTCTGGGGCTTTCCATAAGAAATGCAGTACAGCTGGGCCAATCTTCTTTTAAAGGTACATGAGAGTGCCAGGATTGCTGCACACAAATGATAACTTCTGCAGGCTCCATCGAGCAGAAAAGAAAACAGCTACAACGCCTCTTAGCAAGAAAGGGAAAATATTTTGCTATGGATTTTTAATGCAGTTTATCGTTGTAAAGAGATACGCTGAAACATTAAGCCGTTATTCATAACACTTTTATTTGCCATACAAAGAGTTGGACCCATTACCAAAAGACGTCTCTACTTAAGAATCTGCTTATCAGATTGTCTTCCTAGGTGAGAAGATAACAGGATACATTTTTCCTGGTTATGCTCCCTTCATAAATCAAATCAATGAAATACTACTGACTCTGAAGGGTATTTAAATATAGTTTTGCCCGCAGATGTAGCAGCAGAACTTTGGCAGAAGAACGAGTGACAGATTTAATTAGCATTCCAATTCAAGGAAATAAATGGAATTTTCTGTCACAAAATGGTGTTTGTATCAAGAGGTTTTATTGCAATATTTGTGCTCAAGACCAAATGACTTACTGCTGCTGAAAAATGATATCAGCAGCTTACTTTCTTCTATCTTTTTATATTATCTTGCAGGTAGGTTAAACAAATCAGCGATGTCAGAACATGCTCCTAGGACATGCGTGTAGTTTATCTGTATGGTAGCATGTGTGCCCTCATCTGTGCATCAGTCCTGCTGTGACTGATACCAGTTCTCAGGTGCATACTGGGGAAAAAAGAAGTCAAAGAATTACTTCCTCCCAGAGTGATTTGAACAGGAAAATGAAAACCTTCTCCAGAGCTATTGTTTAGGCATATATAAGAAGGCGTATGTGGCCTGCCTCCCCAAAAATCTTCTCATCTTCTGCATTAAAAGCAGCAGCAAAGTTAGTTCAGAGGCTACAGCATTTTGAGTGCTTTTTTTTTTGAAACATCCTTTTCACTAAGTGGCAGTTCCACTTTTTGAAGGCTGCAATGTAGTGGGTGGCTAACAACATCTATCAGGCAGATCCAGTGGTACTGATGGGTTATTGATTTTGCATATGGTGGGTCTCAGGATCAAGTGACCCACATGTAGATTCAAATGTAAATTTAAAATTCCAGACCTAATTTTGGTCAGTTGCAGCAAAAAAATGGGGACAGCCTGGCTTCTCACACTGACACATCAAGTCCTTGTTCCCAAAAGCTTCACTGGTTGCAGTGCCCAGGTAAGGAATCGGTTCATGGGGGATGCTACTGTTACTCAGCGGTACCAGTTCCAGCCAGACTCCCCAGCAAGCTGCCATGCACTCCTGACAAGACCTAAAGAAATATCCCCAGCCTGACTCCCCAGAGTGTGGCTCTGACTTTATGGCTGGCACTGGAATGACATTGTCAGAAAAGCAAAGAATCCCCAAGGACACGGACCTTGCAGATCTGTGCCCCACGCACAGATCAACACTGGTATCAGTACTGGTTTGAATTGTTTGAAGGTGGAGTTCTCATCTAAGAAACTGTAAGAAAAGCGTTGCAATGACAACTAGAGCTGTTCGATTAGCTTCCTAGTAATAGATGAATGCATGGATTTGGTATTATCTGTATATAAATACAGAACATGTGTAACATATAAAACTCTCTAGATGCTATAAATAATCCGTTTATTTAGAGCTAACAGTGTGCACAGTGGTGTACAAAGGGCAACTCAGAGCACTTAGATTCGCTTCTGAGTGACACTGTAAGCATGTGGCATGACTATCAAGACTTTCTTCACAGTCGGTGAAGAGAAGAAACAGGCATTTCTGGGGTCCCTTTCATCTTGCCCTAAAGTAGACCCCAAAAGTAGGGCATGCAAACTGCACCCCAGAAGTGCCTCTCTCTTCTTTGACTGCAAAGGGAACGTAGGGTGACTGCAGTAAAGAGGTCAATGCCTAAGTTAAAGGTTTAAAAATAGAGGCGCTAAATTCCACCCATGTGGTTCATATAAGGGAGACAAAGTGAAACAGGTCAGGAAACGTTTGATGTGTTCGGTCTGGTCGGTTACTTTTTAATATCACTGAGTCTGATTTCCAGTCACTGCGATTTCACAGAGCTGTCAGTAAAGGGTCCTAAATATGGAAGAAACTTTAATTAGCTATTGATACAGCAGGGCTTAGATCTGTGGAGATCAGAGTCCCTTTGTGCCAGAGTCTGTGCTAAGAAATGATGGGAAACAACACCAGTCCCAGCCAGTTTGTAGGCTGAACAGTCAGGAGCAGAGAAGGGAAGAAATGCAGAGAGAAGTTGCTCCCTCACTACTTTCAAGTGGGAACTCAGTGAAACACTGCACTGATGAGTGCAGTGAGAAGGGGCAGAGGTTTGAAAGAAATACATATCGAAATTTTTCTGGCAGCCCTGCCATGCACCTGGCAAATACCAGGAAGGACCTGGCCTCCGGGAAGTGACTTGCTTAAGGCTTCCTGGGGCAAGAGCAGTGTAAGAAGCCTCCTTAACCACGCTAAGAGACAGCACTGGAGGCTATGTGGCCATGAACTGTGGAAGAGAATGAGATGGATGTGAGCAGGAGACGTGGCATGAGCGGGGCCTGGCAAACAGTATGAAGTAAACACAAAGGCCAGAGGGAGGAAGGTTTCTGGGGCTGAACTAGCACCATGAGGACCAGGTATGACAGCGGAGTGAAATCACTTACAGAAAACACAAGGAGCCAGTGAACCTGATGCACACACCTCTGGATACGTACAGGAATTAACAGGTCGGGTGTGATCAGAGCAGTGTGAGACAGAAGCAGTTTTGGTAGCAGCACTTTGGGCTGGGCTGGAGAAGGGTGAAGGGAGAATGTCACAGAGGAACAAAGTAGTGGCACTTGGTGGAGTGAGAGGCTGCATTTTCAGGCAAGTTCTGGGCATGATAATGCTGACTCTGAAAGCCAGAAGGAAAGCAAATACATGCACGCTGGTGGAGAAGCCTCTACACCTCTGACAGCATTTCCTATTGTCCTAGGAAGGCTTCAGTTCAAAGCCCAAGTGGAGCTGGAAGGTGCTTGGCTGCAGTGTCACGTGTCTGCAGGCTCCGTCCTGCTCTCAGAGCTGTGTCACTGCCCTGGCACCCCTAACTTACCCACCACCACCAGGAGAGACCAGCACTCATCCTTGTCACCCCAGGACTGCACTTCTGGTGAGGTTGTGGAGTGCTGTTCGAAATCCAGCATCTGCTTGGAAATAAAAATAAATAGAATAATGTCAGCAGAGCAAGCTCCAGGGCACACACATGGGTATGAGCCCTGTCCAGGAAAAGTGCACAGAAAGACCCTTTGGTAGAGCGAGGTATTCAATGTTGGTACCCCACATCCTGAGCCAACAGTGCAATCACTAGCATTACAATAAAACAGAGGTATTAACACTGTTTTCTTAATGGGACCATTACTTGGTGTAGCTTTTTAAACGGCTGAAAGGAAAATGAAATACAGTGGGATATGTTGGGAACAAGTAATTATTTTTTTAGTGTTGTTTTGGTGAAAATCTAGCATTCAATCCAATTTGTAATTTCTTATTCTGATTTTGTCATTCAGTTGTAGAACAAAAAATACCCAACACCAGTATTATTTGCACAGCCCTAAATGCTACCCTCCATATGCCTCGGAAAAAATATAGCTTAAGAGTTTGTTTGATCCCTTTCAAATCCCCAACACTTGCTGTCTGCATTAGGGTCTTCTGATATGTATGCGGTGACTAATTGTCTTTCATTTATTTTGTGAGGATGCCTTTATTGTTACATGAAGTTGCCATCTGTCCATCTTGGAGGCGAGAGTCCCAGAAGATTTTAATCCTCAATGATTACATAGCTTCAGGTGCCTCTCTAAAGGACAAAGATTGGCCTACTTTCCTCCCTGTGGTATGCAGAGGCTTCTCCATCGAGCAGCTTTTGAGTGAAAGGCTTACCCTGAATGGCTAGATCGCACTTCACCTCCTCTGAGAGGGGTCTTTGTGAAAGACAGATTCATTCAGTCAGATGGCCAAATTTAGAATATCTGACAAATTTAGTTTTAGGTCAGCTGCTTCTTTTTTTTTCCCTTTAGTTTCTTCTACCTCACCTTAAATCCTTTTTCTTAAAAAAAAAAAACCAGATTGATGATCATGCAAATTTTTTCTTTTAAAACGAGCACTTGAAATGTTTCATTTCAAAGATGTCTAAGTAAGGTATTTCAGCTTACTGGAAATTTCCCTTCTTTTTTTAAAGTCAAGAGCAATTATCTTAGCTGGAACCATATTCATGAATAATACCCATTCCAACAGAAAGAGCGTTTTTCACCAAATGTTACACATACATATGCACACACAAAGTCAAGCAAATCCCCAAAGGTGCTGCTTATATAAGACATATTTCCCTCCCTTCACTTCTGCACGGATGACTGCACTGTGGGATTTTTTTTTCAAATGGGATAATAATTAGAAGTAGCGTTCATCTGAGTGCTTCGTGACCTTTGCAGCCAGAACTGGAATAAGCAGGGATGTAGTTTGGAGTGACTGCTGAACACACCCTTCTGTTTGTATTTTACAGGCATCGGTGCAGACCCTGGGCTCTGATTAAAGCCTGAAGATTAAAATATGTAGAGCTGGTTGGCTCAGCCTCCCAGCTCTCCAGGTTCAGGCAACCTAGCTATAGCCAGCACCAGCACTGCCTACCCTGCAGAATAAACTCCAATTTAGAAAACAAAGGGAAAGTCCCTCACAGGAGTGGTGATGATGATGAGGTATCCAAGGCCATCCACAGGACACCAGCTTAAATCTGGCCTGGGCTGGCAGTGACCAAAAAGCCGGCAGGGTCTGTCAGCTGTCCCTGACAGCAAGGGGGATTAGCTGTGTCAGCCTGGATGGCCGATGGGCCCAGCAGGCAGCCCTGTGGCACCGCTGACCCGGCCGGACCCTGACATCCCGCCCTGTCCGGTGCCACCCAAAGCATCCTGGCATGGCCAGGCACAGGGGTGCTCTGGGGCTCAGTCCCCTATCCTTCATCTCAGCCTGGCCAAATGCAGATGCTGAAAGGTACGTGTGTGAAGTGGTGGGGAAAAAAGCAGAATAAAGCACCAGAAAAAGAACCCTTCATGAGAAAGATAAGGCAGACAGAGGATCGTAGGAAAACTTTAATATTGCCTAGCGACAAATTATTATTGCCCAAGCTTTAGTCCTGAAAAGTACATTGCTACACTTTCACCTTGGTGAAACAGCACGCGCTGTAATTTATGAAAGCACAAACAGTACATTCTAATACAGGATCAAAAAGGTTGACTGAATTTACTGATAAATTTTCCACCAAGACAGTGTAGAAATGAGACAATTTGCAAAATTCTGGCTGACTTAAATAAGTCAGTTCAACTACAGCCTTTAAAATGGACTTTGCTGAAGTCTGCCTTATAAATCAAGATCCAAATCACCCATATGCTTCTGCCAGAGCAGAACGGAAGGTCTAGAAGCAGAAAGCGGCACCTTCTGTGCTGTTATAATGCTGAACTGGAGCAGCAAAGCCCAGCTGTCTGACTGCCGTGCCGTGCCGGCCCATCGCTCCGACCCTGGGCACCAGCGGGGCCATCCGTGGCACTGGGAAGCTGCTGCCATGCGGAGGAATAGCGACAGAGCTGCCCTGAGGTGTGCCACAGGGAGAAGATGATCAAGCTGCTTTAAATCCAGCCTACTCAAAAACTGTTCTTCAACAGAGGCCCGGGAGGTAGAGCACATCCATGGGGTGCTCAGAGCAGGTAGATGGAAGAAGGCTGCTGATTCCTCCTTCCTGCTCCAGACACGTCGCTCCTCTGTGCCTCAATTTACTCATCTGAGTGTAAGAATGCTTGGTTCCCTCTAAGGGTTACTGGCAGAAGGATTTCATATTTACACAGTGTTGAGGAAAGTGTTACAAAGCACTTTTCAGTGAGCAGCTGGAATGGCATCTATTTCAGATCTGCTTATTTTCTCTCCTAGCCTTCTGGAGAGTTATAAAACAATTTAATATTACCCATGACACCTGGCAATGTTGAGCCAGTTCTGTTTTTTTTCAAGGTTGATCACAGAGTTTACAGGGACCCAAGGTAGAACAGGGCTCCAGGCTCTCTGGAATTACAGAGTTCAGACAGGTTCTGAGTCACAGCCAGAGAGAAGGATCAAGCTCCAGCTCACAAAATGCCAAACCGGTGCAGGGCTTTGAGCTCCTTCCAGAGCACAAGTCCTAACGTAATTGCTTACGTTGCTTTTACTTCCAACCCACCTGCTCACCGTTGTGTAAGATCACTTGGAAGAACAGCACCCGAGATCTGGCATCCTAGACAAACTCAACAGCATGGCTTCAACCTTAAAAGGGTTGAAGGTTGTGTACTATTCCTCGTGCTTTAGCCATGCTCTTATTATAGAGACATTTACTTGGTTCCCTGGAGAGAACGTGATCAAGTTTTAATCTGAGATACTCAGTAAATGTGACAGTGCTAAACTTAAGGGATTTCAGCCAAGAATAAAAACAGATTCAAGCATGGCAGGAGGAAAGAGAGAACGAAGGGAAGAAAGAAAACAAATTTATTGCCACAGCTGATCACATATGCTGTCTCAGAGGAGATGCTATGAAAGACGTGCAACATCATTTGCACTAATTAGAAGAACAGTGCCACCCCAATGGATAAATATTTTAGATTTCAACACATGTACTGTAGAGGTCATCAGCAGAAGGCCTAAAGAGAGGAATATATCACGAGTGGAAGCATCTGTTCACACTCTGGTTTTCCCTGTAGATAATATAAATGACACTGATAAGTTAAGCACCCTTCAGAGAAACCTTTCAAATACAATTTAAAAGGCAGAAGGAGAGAAGAGGATGAACTCTAAGACAAAGAGCAAGTTCAGACATGAAAGTTTACTGTTACCTGGGAACATATAAGGGCCAGAAGGGGTTACTGAGGCTGGTCTTTGGCAGGTACACTTCCAGCAATGGAAAATTTATGTGCTCCTTGGCGTCTCCTACCTCTCTACAAGTCATTATTTCTGCCTGCTGCTGATCTGAACAGCCTGTTTCAGGTTTTTCCCTTGGCACAGCCTGTTCCATGTTTTCAATTTCCCTTCTGTAAAGCACTTCTATCCAGCTTCCTCAGCACTACTTCTCACCTAAACGCCAGTCACTAACCCCTCTTTTCGAATGACCTGTTTGGCAATTGATAGGGCTGTGCCGGTAAAATGAGCTTCTCCCTGCCAAAGACAGCAACTGCAAACTCAGGACAGTTGTCATCTCGTTAATGGGAATTACGCCAGGCTGCAGAGGAATCTTTGCTGGTCTCTGTGGATAACTCTTGCTTCTGTTATTTTCTGCTGGAACACCAATATGTAAAGACTATTTTTAAATGGATTACTTGTTTTACAATTTGATTTCCAATTGAAATTAGTAGAATAGAAGTTACATGGCTCTCAGCTGGAATTTCCTGAAGGAAACACAACCACTTCATCTCTAGAGACCGTTTCTAGCTAATCATGTGGAGTAGATTTGATTTTACAAAGATTTGCCCAGCAAAATAAAGGATAGATGCCAAAGGCCAAGGGTTTGCCATACATGTTTCTTGGTCACGTTTTTAGCCCAGAGTTCCAGCTTTCAACTGAACCTGTTGCTCCTTAGGAAACAATACTAAAGTTGGGGGTGAGGGGCAAAGTTGTCCATAATGGATGAGGGAAATAGGTATCAGACAAAACAAATTGCTGAATCAAGTCCCTACAGCTGTCTTGGCTCTATTCTTCACAAGACCCAACTGTTGCTCATTAGATCTCTTGGCCTCTCTTAGGAAGACCTAAAAAAAGAAGCGGATGCTGAAGGTGCCTGGTGAGAACATGGAGCTTCTGCCCAGGGCTCGGTGCCTGACTGGAGCTGCCCTGTCCTGCCAGTAGCACTCACACAGCAGGCAGGGAGTGCTTTATAAAGCGGTGTTTGCTGAGTATCCATGGAGCATACTTGGGCATCCAAAAAAGGTCAGTGCTTATATGAGAGCAAGCTCCCTCCTCCAGGTGTAACTGAATCCCTCTACCTTATTCATCTTAACACAAACCCCAGGAAGTTGCCCTAAAAGCAGTGTTCTGCATGGCATGGGGCTGCCAGCTACTGCAGATTCAGACATTGCAGAGGTGAAAGCACAAAAAGCCAGAGAAGTTGAACTGGCTGTAACTGGGAACTGAATCTAGGAAAGAGGGTCATGAAATACTGTCTTGGGTATCTGTTTTGGTAGTTAGAGTTTCCCCAAAGTGCAAGGCACCTTACTCCTCGGAAGTTCTGTTTGTTTCACCCGCACTAGGAGAGATCACAAATATTTCTAAATCATGGAACACCAGAGAAAATAAAACTGGAAGTATGAGGAATAACCATGTGATTCTTAGCAGGTGTTTGTCTCATCAGTTCTTAAGGAGAGCAAATGATGCCATTTGCATAATCTAGTCCAACACTAAATGATCCTTAAGATCTGAGAGTTTTGGTCTGTATAATGCGATTTCTTCCTTTTGCAGATTAAGAGTATTTCTTTGACTATTCTTTTCTTTTGAATTGTGCATATGGAGATCAGATTATTCTTTTTCTCTTTGCCACAACTGATGGAAAATCTTCTGTTCTCTAAATAAAAAATTTGAAAATTCTGAACAGATGTTGTCTGTGTGCCTTTTAACCTCCCACGACTTGTGAAGAAAAAGATATCAATTAATACATTTATTTGTAGACATAGGTCAGCTTTGCAAATGGGGTGAGTCAGGCATGCGCTGCCTGCCTCAGCTGACAGCAGCTTGAGAAGTGACAGTAAGCTGACCACTTTTCATCATGTGAAATTAGGTTGTTTGGACGGGATTAGATCAGATTTGCTCTGATCCATTTCGGCTGTTACTCACCACTTTGTGTTCTTTGAGATGGTCACAAAGACTCTGATTGTTCATTTTTTCCAGCCTGACAATTCAGTGACTTGCTTGCCCCTTTGAGTAGGTGTTAGGCTAGCCCCCTTTCAGTCTCGTGGATGCTCACTGCTCTGCCACAATTCTATTGGAACAATTGAAAGCAGCTTTAAAGCTGTCTCACCCAACTCCTTCACTATTTTGGAGCAGAATTCATCAGTCACAGACAATCTGGACACATGTAGTTTATCCAATTACTTTCTAACCTGTCATTTTCCTGTTCCAGTTTGAGTTGCTGTTGCTTTTTTCCCCCCATGTTGATGTTCATTCTGTCAGTCAAACGACCATTTCTTTTAAGTTTACTTAAATTTTATCATCTTCGGTGTACTGCCAAAACATCAGCAGTGTAATCCCACAGTCCAACACCCAGGCCCCTAATGTGAACAGCAGCCAAGCTGTTTGTTGCTGAGACCTGAAATACAATCACGCATCAGTAGTCTGAACTATGACAATGGTCCTGAAGCTAAACTTAACACCTGAGGTTCCTTGACTTATTGCACACCTACGAAGCACTTCAAGAGCTCACAGAGTGCAATATGGCTAAATGGCAAGTTCAGAGGAGGTCACACTGGCAGCTTCTATCTGAAGCAGCTTGTCAGGGTCCGACAATTAAGGCCATCTAAGTTTTGCCATATTTAAGCCCTGAGAAAATCCAAATGTACAGCTATCATAACTAATCCCTTTGCTTCTTCACTGACAATCTGTGTGCACTGTTTCTGCTGATCTTCCCCAGGGCAAGGGCTTCCAGCAGAGGACACACATCGTTTTCCTGTCCACAGTACAAGGCAGGCCTGCACCTCCTGTCTCCTGGCTGCGGGTTCTCTTTGCCCCTAGAGTTCTCCAGGCCATAAAGATTCCTGAAAAGATTGTTTTCTTAGAGTTCTCACTGCAATTTTCCTTCATGACCTTACATTATTACTGTGCAAATGTTTGGAACTTTCCGATTGCTCATACCTGAAAGAAGCAGCATCCAAAATAGCACCCAGATATCACCACTGTCTCCCTCTGTCACGGTGTTCTTTATTATCATTAGTACTGCTTTATCTGACTGACTTGCATTATAAGAGCACAAACTTTGTTCATAAACAGGATCCCCTCCTCCCATCAGAGTGCTAAAAACACCTGTGAGAATATATCTTTTTCTCCCTCCCTCGGGGCTTTTAAATGAACTTGAAGCAGGGGAGCATGTAACAAAGGTGCAGCTGGTAGAGAAATGAGAAAGGAGAACTGATTGTATGAGTTAACTGCAGTCATTGAGTGTGGCTCCTAATTGTTTGGAAATCTTAAACACATTGACAGAAAGGTCACATGAACTATCCCTGATTCTCATCATCAGATTCCCTCTAATTATTTGCAAGAATGGATTTGATATAAAAAAAGAGAGACTAACAGCCTTCTGGCTTGGGCTCTTGGTGTGATGTCTGTAACAAAGTCACAGAGGCCTTAACCAGGGAAAGTCGGACAAAAGGGCACTCATGGCTTGCAGCCCATTTAAAACAGAGGTGACAGATGTATAAGGCAAAGCATGCTGATGAACAAGAGCAGGTAAGGAGAGAGGAGTACAACTGTGGAGCATCCCAAAGGGGTTGTCAAGGTGCACTATTTAGACTAAGCCTGAACTGCAAGTGGTCAAACGCACAACTTTCTGTCCCCTGCACGAGCTACTTTGGAAATTGAGTATACAGTTGCCTGTTACCCTGGGGTCCCCTTCTTGTTCTGTTTTAAGAGGGCAGTAGTACGTCCCAATTAAGAAGCTGCAATCTTACAGACTCTCATTGCCAAAAGGGAGTGTCTCTGCTGATGACAGGGCTGCTTTGGAGGTAACAGGAATGAGTCAGTTTATTCATTGGGGTTTTTTTGAAGATGCATGAAACCATCAGTTATGATGTGGTCATATCTGCAGGCTCTAGGTTATACCCATGAGAGCTGAATAGGTCTCTTTAAAATAGATGTTTACTTCTTCTTCTTCTTCTGGCTTTGTTAGCTAAAGACTCCTGGTACATAGGCTTCTAATAAATTGTTTTGGGCAAGTCCTAGTCTGCCTTGGGATTTTGGCCAACAAAAAGAGATACCAATCATGATATCAATTGTTTCTACACAGGGGGTTTTATACAGAAACCCTGACGTTAGTGGATTAAGATCCAGTAGACACGAGCCTCAAGACTGTGCAGTTGAGAAAAGCACAAGCTTTTTTTTTTTTTCCTCAGTGTAGTCATCCCTTTTGAGATCAGGCTTCTAACATTAAGCCATTTCTTGTTTCTGAAGTAGTAGATAATTTTTTTGGCAGCATTCCTGCAATCCAAGGAAAGGAAAAGCTTGTTGCCAGTATTCCGGCTGAATTAAAATGAGATTGGCACAAAAGCTAGGTTGAAGTAACCTATGCAGATAATTTGATCTGGCAGCAAATAAGGTGCTGTTTATAGCCACATTAAGAAGCGTGAGAATGCAGGGGTGGAGCTCCTCAGTGGATTTTGTAGAGAAAGCAAGGAACGCAAGAGAAGGAGACTTGCCTCTTGCCAGCCTCAGGCAAAGAGTCAAGCTTGTGAGGGAACAGCCTAGAGGACAGAGCTGCTGAGAAACACCCAGCCTCCTGCACAAAGAAATGTGTTCCTCCTTCTTTCCCACAGCACAGCAATGCCTGTGAAAAATTACAGCATGTTGGCCACGGCACAATAATTTTAAAGCTGCATTTAACACACTTGTAATGTATTCAGCTGAGGTTTTTTTTTCCTACCTAGTAGTGAGGGTTCTGAAAAGCCTGGGACCTCAGAAGCTATCTGCATTAATTCTTCTTCTTGAAAGTTATATTTTTAGAAATAATTTATTTTTAAAACATATTTTGCCAGCACAAGTAGGGTCTGGAGCCTCTCTGGGCTGCCCACAGGTATGAAAAGCCAAGCCCTGCCTCAAAAAATGCAAGGGCTGAGGGAAATACAGGACATGAAAAGGGTTTGGAAAAATTTGCTACAGCCAAGTCTATATGATGCAAACATACATACTCACATGCAAAGGTGTAATTTTTCTCCAAAATATGAAACCGAGAGATAAAACTGGTGTGCCATGCCTGCACTTCCAAAAAGCCTGCTTGCATGCCCTGTGGAGAGAAATGAGAGAACCAGAACATCACTTGCTTTCATGCGAGAACGTAGACATGTATATATGCATATGAACACACGGGGAAAAACAATATACACACATTGATGTGTGCCTGTGTACATATTTATAGGTAAGCAGATATTTTCAGTCCCCTGAGCCGTAAGTGAATTACTGGTTGCGATGCCCGGGGGCACCGGTGAGTTTCAAAGGCAGGAGGAGCCTGGCAAAGTCGGCTGCTGGAGAAGGAGCTGGCAAAGGGGCAGCAGCAGCTGCTGGCGACAGGAGTAGGAGGCTGCAGCCAGAGCTGTGCAAATTCCTCACTTGCATTCCTGTCTGGGCAGGGAGAAGTGGAAAAACACTTTTTTTGCCCAAAGTAGAAACTGCTGGACTTGATTTCTTCTTGACTATGCCGCTATAGCAATGAGAGAAGGGGCAAAATGAAACATGGGTAAAAGAGCTTTCCTCTGGTGGAATGCAAGGACATGGAAACTCACAGCCAGGATCATACTGAGGGGATGATGAGGTTGGCAAGATGCAGAAGGAAGATGATATTACCAGACATGGTTTATATGAGTCAGAAGAGAATAATAGAGGTATTACAATGCAGAACGATGAGGACAATGAACTCATGCTAGTGGAGAATGTAGTTCAGCTGCCCATTTCTCCCTCCTCCCTGATTTGTTTTATCAAAAGAATCAAGAGAATCCTATAGGGAGGAGTGAGGGAATGGGTCCAAAGCCATACTGCAGCAATGATATGGATGGCTGTGATAAAATAAAAGAAAAAAAACAAGAGAGGGGTGAAAAAAATGCACAAAGGAATAGACTTGATGAAAGAAGAATGAAGGTGTCAGAAGAGCAGAGGGAATGTGTAAAGGCAACATAAGAGAAAGAGAAGGATACTTGTAGTAGTGAAATCATAGATTTCTGTGACTGGCAAACACAATGTCTGAAAGAAGAAAGACAGAAACCTGAAAAACTGGAGCAAGAGTGGTATTAAGGCATTTAAGTGAGTACTACTGGTCTGTCTGGGATCAATTGAAAACTAAAAGACCATAAGCAGATGGTTAACAGGTGGTGGGGATGTCTTGATGGCTGCTGAAGCTTCTGAAGCGAGATATTATGATAGCAGTGACACCAGAGGTACAGAGGAATCTGTATTTTTTGCTGCTCATTTCTAGATGCACCTCACCCACATGATAAAACTTTAAAAATAGAAGAGAATTTAATCACTGAGAAAAACCCCTGGAATTTCTCTCAAGTCATAATCTTATTAAATATCTGGGACTTAAAATTGAATTCACTAGTCCATATCGGAAGGCCAGATCAAACTGCTAACCTTCAGCACTCTAGGATGAAAAAAATTATATGGCCCACATGATTATCATTATTATGCTTTATTATGTTTACAATTTCACATTTAAACATTCTTCTTTTTTAAATTTAAAACGACACTATTATATTTACACTTTTATGTTTAAAACAACTTCACACAAAGTCATTCAAAGCATTTTGCAGTTCTGAGATCTTAAACCGACATTCAACTCCAGAATGAGCAAAACCAGAGAATTAAGAATCTGACTCTCTTCTCAGATGGCCATCAAGAAAAGTACCTGTAAACCCAGTGGAACTGTGCCAATATAAAATACATGTGAGTGAGAGGCGAGTCGGTTCTGGATGTCCGCAGAGAATGGTTGTAAACAAGGTGTCAACACATTTCCTCCTGATGCTGATATGAAGGCCTTGTTAACACAGCGTGATGACACTTGAATTGTCATGGAGCTGCGTCACTCGTTTTCAGCAGAGGACAGATATGTCAAGATTTCAGACAGGATGAAAGTAGAGCTAGATCTGCTTATAATCATGCATGACCAGCTGCTCTGAAGCAGTAACAACTCTATGTGTGGAAGCAGTGCACAGAAGTGATGAATGTGTATAGCAGTCCGCAATTGGAGTACATTTAAACATTGATCCCGGGCTAAACAGCCTGGAGAATTGTAAGTCTTTTACAAAATTTATATTATACCAGGGAAATGGCTGATATTGTCTTGCTTATGCATACAGAACACTTATCAAGCATTTACTGTACTAAGACAATAGGAGTGGAAGAGTAAGTTTAAATAAAATTAAATGTCCCAGATAGCTTGTCCCAGAAAACCTATTTCAGATTTTAGATGCAACATGCCTAGCCTGAAAAACACAGATGAGAAAGAAAACAGACTTCAAAAACTTTGTCAGAAACTCCATGTGCAAAAATAGAAAGTTAAAGTTTTAACAAATGATTGCTGGTTCACGAACATAGGTCTAATTTACAAACCGGCAGCTTTACTGAAGAAAATGCATCCAGCTAAATATATATTGTGATATCAAACTCCCAGCCAGCCGGCTGAAAACCTCTCATTAGTTTAAAAATGTCTGATTTTATCTGTATGCTAAGATCTACTTTGTCCTACAAAATGAAGTGCTAAATTAGTTTTAATCTTGGATATTTAATTTTGTGAGGAACTGCCACCTTTTCGTCTGTCATGCATATAGTAATAGAAGCAGTGTCATTTTCTAGTGTTACAACCTCTCTCCAAGCCAGCATCAGAACTATATTTGGAAACATTTTTGATTTGCAGACTCTATTTTATATGGTCACCCATGAAGCTCAAGAAGAAGGTGCTCCTTTCCTAAACAAAATTAAACCAACCTTTTCCTCCAAACTGCTGTTTGGAATTTCCTGATTCATTATACTTGCGGAGCCAGACAGTTTAAAATAAACTTTTTTAAATGAGAAAAAAACCACAGGTACTGGTGAGGTCCTCTAGAGGTGTCTGTATCCTTTCTTGATAAGAGAAGAAAAATAACAGGTTAATTTATACTGGCAACCAAGCTTTAAGATGGCTAATGTTGGCAGAGAGACTCCAGCTCTCCCAGCTCTGTATCAGGAAGATACAGGATATGTTCCATGCAAAAGTTTACACTGTTGCTTAACAAAACAGAAGCAATCAAAACAAAATTATTTCCTGAAGATGATTCTGGAGAGAGCATGATTTTCAATAGACGGTGCTCACAACAGCCTGTAACTGTGACATTCCCAGAAAGTGGCTGCATAAAGTCACAAAGCTGAATTTTGCCTATACCAAATTTTTTATACTTAACAGTGCCAAACATTTTTGCTTCATACAACTAATTTCAATTTTTACTCAACCAGTGACACGCATACTACTGCCATGCTCCAGTCACTCATGCTGGTTCTTCAAGCAGTGCCACTTTGTGTTGATTGACCTTGACAGACTTTGGCACCAGAAGATCCAAGGAAAAAGAAACTCTGTAGTCAACACTTTGAGAAAAAACTTGAGATTTGATAGACACAGCCTAAAGCTGAACCATAACTGCTGTATATGTACCTGTGACGGCTTAATCAGGCAGATTTTATTTTCCTATGGCTAGCTTCTAGATATTAAACAAATTTAATAACACATAAAATGGAAGTGATCTCCTTGGTAGTCACTGCTATCAATAGCATGCCCTAATGATCCTCTTCATTTAGAAGCGTAATATTCTGAGGTCTATCCTGTGATTCTCTAACCTTAGGACCACACTTCATCTACTTCTTCCACTGATGATTTACAAGTGTGCTGGACCAAAGCCCCAAGGAATAACTCAGTGATAAGCGGAAGTCTTCCTACCCATCCCCAACAGACAAAATGAGAAAAGCACAGAACATGCTTTTGAATATCAACTCTCAGAGCCCATGACCATGTGAGTTTCTGTGCCCATCTGACAGAATGCCTCCAGGGCCTCCTGAGTGCTCAACAGCCCTGCCCTATGCCCCTGCCAAGCCTGGTTAGACCAGGCCGAGCTCAACCAGAAACACTCAGACCCTTTAAGAAAAAGTGTGAGACTCCCTCAGGAGAACTCTGGATCTTTTTCTCATGCAGCAAGTGCCCTCTTGGTGGGTTAGCATGCATTCTGCCCCATTCCTGCTCTCAGCCTTTCCCCAAAGTGTGAGAAGCTCTGGCAGAAGCCAAAGAGATGATGGTGCCTTTCTGGATCTGGGGGTTTGCTGATGCCTGACTTAGTGACAGGAAGAGGAGAGGCCTGAGCAATCGGGACACTATTGTTTCTCTCTTTATTTCCCAGTGAATGCCTGAATAGCCAATACCACATTATTAATTTGTAACTACCTGATCTGAAATGCTTTGTAATGCACACATTTGTTCCTCTTCTTCAAGTATCTTATTTCAATTCATATTTCCCAATATACCTCTGGATACTTGCAAGCCTAACTCCTATTGATATTAATCTCTCTCCTGGATGTGAAGACAGGTCTCAATAAGGTAATAAATAATGGTTATAGACTCTGTGAGTTCTTTCTCACTGCCACGGTTGTGTGAAGTCACATGAAGTGGTCTCAGTGTTTGTCTGGTGTCCCATTCATGTCCACAAACACTGGCAAGCAATCGTGGTCTGTTAATCTGTTTTTCACCTGTTAAGCACTTGGTTTTGAATTTCACCCTTCTTTTATTCTGCATTAAAAAAGCTTCTGGGAGCATGGAGGGTAGACGTTCTCTATTTTTGTTGCTGCTACCGCTGCTGCTGCTGCTTCTGCTGCTTTTGACTGTTCTTAGTTTGTGAGAACCTACAGAAAATGTTATCCTTGTATTCTGGTACTTTGTTTACCTAAAACCACCTCAGTATTACATAAAGATTTCCTAGAAGCAATGGAAAACAAAACTATAATACTTAACATCGTACTTAAAGGCAGTTCTTGATTTATGTTCTGGTGTTGGAAAGATGCTTGTGTCGTTTATGTGTTCTTTGGAAAGATTTGATTTCCTCTCATTGGCTGGAATTTTTTGAATGTACATTATCCAATTACACAGTTATATCATGTACATCACATATTTTACACCTTTACTTCCAACATCTTTTTGGTCTGACTGTGGTATATGAAATATAAATATAAAATAGATACTAGACAAATAACTTTATTTTGTACGAACAAGGATTTTATTTCACTTGCTTGACAGTTTTTGAATGCAGAGCCTAAAACCTCCAATGTTTCTGTCGTTAGATAGAATAAAATGCAATAGGATCAGACCTGAAAAAAGAGAGGCACAGAATGGAATCAACTGGTTCTAAGTTGCACGGAAAGCATCCCGTACACACGCAGAATAAATTGAGCAATTTTGCCATGACTCTATCCAAATAAAATAATCTTTCCAGCTACCTGATGCTACATGTAAAGGCAAGATAAATTAGCTTTGGTATCAGGATGAAATTAGCTACACTATCATACATTTCTTCTAAAATCAAATTTAGGCTTACAAAAATAAATGAGGTTATGCTCAGAACTAAATGGCTAATAGCTCTTTGAGGCAAGATTTGTGTTGCTTGTTACTTTCTGAGTTACATATTTATTTTCTGCTTTGGATGGTGAAATATAAACTAGCAGTCAGGCAAATATATGAGTTTTTTGGTTTGTGTTTTTTGCATTCTTACCTTAAGTCATTTCTCTCAAGAATCAAAACAACCTGTTTTTTGCAATCAATAGAAAGAATGTTAGGTTGCTCTACAGAGTAGCAATCACAACACAAATTACTGTCAGCAAGTAAAATCTGACCTGTGCAGCCAAGGAGTGAGGACTGTAAATGTTCATTCGGAAAAAAAATAAATATATCTTGTAATATTTTATTAATTGGTCTTGAAATATTTATTATTTTTATTGAATGTATACATAATAAATCTTACTTTGTCTACTTATCTCACAAAAATGATATGCGATACAAATGCAAGAGAAGCCTTTGATAACCTAGGTGGGGAGCTGAAATTTGGTAATACAGGGCACTCAAATCAGACACAAAGTGCTTCAGACAAGAACTAATTGCTGGAAGTTGAAGCTAGACAAATTCAGACCAGAAATAAAGTCAAAGTATTGTAACAATGGGGATAGACACTGAAGTTCAACACACAGGGCTTATGAGGAATTCTCTACCTCTGGGAATATGATTGATTGTTTTTTTAATATATCCTCTATTTCCAGTACTGATGTGGAGTCTAAAGAAGAATTTTTCTTTAGTGAGTCCTAGGGCATGTATCACGCAGGACTTCAGACCAGGTGATCACCACAGAGCCATCTGAACTCAAAATCTAAGAATCTGCGTGTTGAAACAGTTTTGAAATCTGTGTGCTGATGGGCACTTGTCCCAGGTAGATGCTGAGAGTCCTGGGTTAATTTACATTTTGACCCATTTCATAGATTTAGAGCTTCTGCTGGAGAATACTCTCTTGACCCACTTTTGCAGTTGTCTCCGTTTCTGACAATAGCTACATTTTCTTATATCCTTTTCTCTCGCTCGCCGTTCAGATGCTGTTGTACAAGGTGAACTTTGAAGAGACAGTCTAGATGCAGAAGCTGTCTAACAAGAAAAATGCCTGTGGGCTGAAAATAGAATGGTTGATCTAGATCTGGCTGATAGATTGGTTACATGAAGGATATCTCAGTTGATTTTCAAATGCAGAACAAGGACAAGACTCTGATAAAAGAGCATTGATTAGGAAAGCTTGCTAGGTGAAAGAACAGGTAACAGAAAGGAGATCAAAGTCACCAGGTAGCACAGGCTTGACTAATTCTTGTCTACAGCTTGAACTGCTCCCACTTCACCATCTTGTTAGATATGTGAGTTTTGTATCTTTTTGACAGATGGCTTAGAAAGACAAAACCTACAGGAGGATCTACATTACCAAATAGAACTGTCAGCTTTTTGTGTCACTTGTGTGTGACTGGGCTTTCCTGGAGATCCAAGTAGTTTGTTCCCTTCACACCAAAAAGTGAGAAGGAGTCTTCCTGACCCATTCTCACAGTTCGTGTTTAGGGTATCAACCCGTTCTTCCACAAGGTAATAATTTCTTTCTGACGAATTTGTTTGTGCCTGCCAGATTCTTTCATATTGCATATGTAAAGAGTACCCAATATGTTGTGAAAAAGTCTTCAGAAACTGACGAAGATTCCTTGGTATTACTAAATGGAACAGGAAACCTTAA
This sequence comes from Mohoua ochrocephala, assembly GCA_013398855.1. Taxonomy (NCBI): domain Eukaryota; kingdom Metazoa; phylum Chordata; class Aves; order Passeriformes; family Acanthizidae; genus Mohoua; species Mohoua ochrocephala. Next base: position 11,886 of record VZTA01005504.1, on the reverse strand, counting down.
CTGTGGTGTGCAGTCTATTTATTCATGGACAAATCCATCTTCCCAGAGCTCTGCTCCACAAACATTTCCACCTATCCCTTCAGTCCACACCTCCTTATCCATGCTGTGCCCTCACTTGGCAGGCCATGTCAAATACTGAATTCCCTGGTTTCCCTCTCAATCTCAGCACATTCTTCCTTACCACATCCTTCCCCTGCTCCTGGCTTTCAGCACTGTCGGCAACAGCATCAAAGTCTGCAAAGCCTCAAAAATGAAAAGATGGGGCAATCATAGCCTGAGGGAGCAAAGTCACAGACAGCTGAGAGTGGGAGGAAAGGTTAGGGCTTGTCACGGATGTGCAAAGATGCTCTCTCCACAGCACTGCTGAGGAGAGCCCCATGCAGGCTTGCAGCATTCATGTTATTCTTGCCCAGGGCTCTGCTAAAATTAGTGTCAGTCTCAAAGGAAACATGCAACCCTTAAAGATACAAAGCTAAATTTTTTGCAAGCACTGACTATATGCTCTATGAACCAATGATTAAGAAGCATCAAACCACTGATTCGAAACAGATTTTAAAGATGCAGACTGTAGAAATGTAGTTCTGTTGATCTGATCCAATATCACCGGGGACAGCACAGCAAAGTTCTGTTTCCTAATTAGACCTGGATGGAGAGCACATTTATTTAAAGCTCTACCAGAACCATGCTGGTATTGAACATTCCCATTCAGGGCACAGAGTGTTTGCCATAATGTCTGGTACATATAAGTCAGTGTCATTACAGGTCCTTCTTCTGCTATGAAAAAAGCAATGCCGGGATGTTCTGTCTACTTCTCCAGGATCTGTATCAAAATAGAAATTACCTTCAAAATCACTTCAGGAGAAGAAAATGGCAGTCTTGACTTATTATGAGCCACATGGGAAAGAAGGACTTAAGCAGAGTGCTTCTGTTTCTTTCTCTCAGCTGAAGATGACAGTAGTCTGGTTGTTTTTCAAGTTTCTACATTAAGGTTTGCTTATATCTAGATGAAAAAAAAAAAAAAAAATCCCAAACCAACCCTCGTATGACATGTCTGGCCTAAGCTGACAAGCATACTGCATGGGTGATTTCTATTTAGAGCAAGACCCAGAGGTGTCTAAAGCAATCTACTTTTAAAAGCAGAAGTTGTCACATTCTTAATCAGCTCTTAAAGAAAACTGGACCTCAGCATTATTTTCTGGATAAAATATACAACACTCAGAAGAAAGGGCAATGTTTGAGAACAAACATGTGAAGTCCAGAGTTCAGTGAGGCACCTGATGTCACGATGCCTTAAGCTTTTAGATGAGTGGTCAGAGCGATTTTGTTTTAGTCAGTGAATTGTATGAACAGCATTTATACAACTAACAGACATTCTTCCACAAGTTACTAGTAAGTGCATTGATTGTAGATGGCTTGGCTTTTTGGGAATTAGGTTTGCCTTCTTCCATTTGATGCTTGTGGCAGAGGTGCCGTGTTGGGTGCTGTTTTCTAAGCTGATGTCTTCCTCACAGCTGCTGGAGCCACAGCATGTCCCTAGGGCATGTTCACTGCCTGAGCTCCTGTCTTTTGCAGCTACTGTCATTTCAAAGACTTCACATCGCAGTGCTTGGGGAACATGGGAAATGAAAATGCCTCCTTCTGCAAGATCTGCTTGCTTGAGGTTAACTGTTGTTTTTTTTTTTTCCCCAAGCAAATGTTTCCTGGGGATGCGTTCAAAGAATGTCATGTTTCATGGCTGAGATACTCTGTTGATCCTCAGTTACCCTCTCCTGTAGATCATGGAGGATTTTGCTCCACAGTGGCAAAGAGTTCAAATTTCAGGATAGATGAAAAAAAATGGAGGAAGTTTCTTCTCTCCATATTAATCTGCATATCAAAACTTCTAAACATTTATGTCTTTCTCTGTAAAGACCATGAAGCAGTCAGGTGTCCTGCCTGATGTTGACGGCCACTATGAATGGCCTTCTTGTCAAACGAGTTCCTCTCCACTGCTATTAACTCCCTCAAAGTGAGCAGGGAGGGTCATTATATTCAACTGGTGTTGTTTCAGCACATCTAATGGTATGGCAGTTGAATATTTACTCAGAAACCTTATTTCTCAAGGGATCAATGCATTTTGATCACTTATCTTTCAATTTAAAAAAATAAATATGCACATATATGAAGCAGTGTGCACCCCTCTTTGTACGTCAACCTTCAGTCTGAAAAGAGAAAGCTCTTCTGAAATGAATGCCATGGGAAAACCCTAGGAAATGCACCAATTTTGCATTCTTACATGATCTGGGAAAAGCTGTGGAGCAGTGCGGAGTTTATATTTTATGTCTCGGAGGCAGCGAACACAACTTTGGCTAAAAGCCAAAAGGGGAAAATTATTTTAAAAAATACATTATAAAAATAATCAGCTATCCTTGGGAGAGGTGTGCTCCCCTTCTGTCAGCTCTTGCCTCTGGTCCTCTGGTTTGCGTCCTGTGGTTGTGGCTGTTTGCCAATGGAGACTTCCATCTCTAAAATGAAAAAAAGAAAGAAAAAGTTAGTAGCACATATTGATACTGAATTACTTCGTTAAAAAGCCAGAGAGGAGTACTTGCTATGAAAAAAATGTTTTCATTTTCCTTTTGGCAGTATATATATATTACCTCTCTGTTCAGTGGCACTCCCCAGGTACTGAAGATGTCTCAGTTAGATCTGTGTTGTAACCTCACATCACATATGGCCTGTGTTATGTCTCAGAAACAGAGCATTTAGTACATACTCTTGAAACTGAATTTTAGTTAAGTTACCAGACTAGCGCCCCATTAAAACTTCCAGAAGGAGAAGACATCTTTTGCCTGTCTGAATGAATCTTTATGTATACAGTGGTTCAGGAATTAATTTCTTTGACTATGCCATTTTGAGGCGCCGTTAGGCTCAGAAGCTCTGAATTGTTGTCAATTTACAACAAGTGTTCCTTGGGAATGTGGAGTCCTTCATACTATCCCGCTTACCTCACAGCGACAAGAAGCTTGGTGTGCCTTCCTGAGCAGAGCAATTGAAGTGCAAGGTGAAAATGTTATCCAGAAGGGTAACTGGGAAGATGGCATTGCAACAAGGAACACCCAGCTGCCAGGGTAACATTCATTTTATAGTCCTCCATGACAACAAAAAGCACAGCAGTGGAAGCAGAGGACTTGAGCACGTGGGAAGAACTTGACTCTGCAATTGCGGACTGGATAAATCTATTAAGCTGGGTGGGAGGGAAGGAAGGACTCAGAAAAAAAAGGACAACGGAATAAAACAAAATACGGATTTAGCAAAAACTGATTGACCTGAAGAGCTTTCAGGAAATAAGTTACTTAGAAAATTTAAATTTACTTTTTAAAAAATTTTAATTTACCTATCAGGGCCCCAGTTCCCTCGCCAACAGGCTGTCACTAGCTGGGTTCCCATTTCCCTGTGCTTCCTCATGCTGCAGCAACTTTCATGGGTAAATGTCCCAGACGCAAATTCTGCAGTTGAAGGGGTATGACTAGCACAGAACCCTCAGGAAAGAAACTGAAGAGACAGGTTATTTTCAGTCAGGAAAAACCCCCTGAAACTTTGCTCAGCACTCTTAAGACCACTGATACCGTCCAGTCATCCTCTCACACTTTCAGCTCTCCTTTTCTCTAGCTGATGCCCTGCAGACAGCAGGGCTCAAATCTTCACCCACTAATTCCTGGAAGGGAACAGCTCTGTAATGGCATCACTTGTTGGGAGACAGACAGCTGTGGCCCATCTGCAGCCTCCTCGCTGACAGAAAGACAACACCAGGAGAGCAAAGACAGACCAGAAGGAGACGAAATGTTGAATTTAAAGAGGAGAGCACAAGTGGAAGCAGCACTGAATGGAGACACAGAAAAAGGCAAAGGTCACACTACCGGGAAGCTAATGTCAGAAAATAAAAGATGATTGTGTTTTGCTGCTTTGCTTCATCCTCTTTTCTTTTTACATGTGGCTTCTCATAATCTTTTTCATGTTATCTTTCCTACCCTTGTTTTCTTCTTTTCTTGCCTCTCGGCTTTTTACAGCCTGTTTTTCAGTGTGTTTGATGTTTACAGAAACAGACCATTAGCCTTTACAAACTGAGGTCAAACACTATTTGAAAATACCCACCTGATTCAAAATACTCACCAAAACTTTGCATATTGCATGACTGGGGAGACAGAATATTACTGTGCATTATATTGAACATTACTGTGCAGAATATTATTTATGCAACATTAAAAACACACTTTTAAAGTCTAACCTCACAGCAGTAGTCTTTCTAATCTTTAATTTCTCTTTGAAACACTTTCTCCCTCTGACCCAGTGAGTCATGAATTCCTGTTTCCAGATTCAGCAGCTCGTAGTTCGTTGCACACCTTCAGAGGCTGAAGATCCAATGCACTGAACTTTGCCAAATGAGTGCTTTTGCCATTATTTTACTGTACAGAAGGGGACTCTGCGATGACAGTGACTCTTTTGCTCTAAAGAATATGGAGATGGCATTTTCAGAAGATGTTCTTGAACTGGCCAGCTCATGCAAGGGGAGATCTCTTGGGTGCTTGTGTCACCTATGGTTTCTGTCCCTGCTTTGACACCACAGCACACTTTGCCAAGCCCTGGAATGGGCATTGGCACCTATCTTTTCTGCCACGTGTGATTTCCTTTTATAAGATGGCTGCCTATTAGGCCTAGCCCCACATGTTAATGTTGTCCATTTCACACACAACTAAATCTGTTTATAGGGAGTTACCTGTAGGTAGCAACCTCTGCCTTTCTGCAAATTAAAATTAATATCTCAGCTAAGCAAAAGATGTGTTCTATAATTTAAAGCTGGGATCCTAATTACATGTGGAACTGTGTGTGAATGGTCTTTTTGAAATCACTGGAATTCATTTTACTAATAAAATAGCACACATACTGAAGTGTCCCCTTGGGCCTCTTTTCTCTTTTTCTGTATTTGTAGAATGCCTGCAGGAATTTTCCTTTGTTTACTTAATTTTCCCAATTATACAATGATTTTAAGTTTCAATTTTCTGAATTTACTGTGAACTATTTGTGTGTTAATGTGCACATTTATTCCTTTGGAAGGAGATTACAAATGATGATAGTAAATTAAAGCCTCTGTTTCATTTTCACATCACGTATTTTCTATTCTTCTTTTCCCACCCTTCACACCTGAATACACACGCCCTCCAAGCATTCACACAGCAGTGTAAATGAGAGGCTGGACAGCTTAGGATACGTCCACACCAAAGAAACAGCAGTAAGGTACTGAAGGGGACATTGAGATGATCCCTCTTAACTTTCCCTCCATACTATAAATACGTGCCTGCACATCCCTTCTTGTTACTCAAATATCAATCTGACCACGCTTACTTGAAATTCTTTTTTACACTTCTGCGATAAATGGAGAAGGGTAAGGAGGCTTATTACGGAAGAAAAAGTACCGTATGTGTTGCACATACTATTCTTAGGAAACATGGTCAGGGGCTTCTCTTACGTACTTTCAAGAGATGCAGTCTGTGTTTCCCATGGTTAGCCCGTGTAAGGTTTACACCCTGCAAAAGAGGGAGCTGAAGAACTCTTCACAGCTGTCTGATACCTTCAATTCCCACTCAGTTTAATTCAGCACATCAGGTTAGTTCTTTTGTTGTGGCCCTAACAAACCTTGATTATATTTTAATGAGAAAGCTCTTTCCCAGCATGTAGCCTTAATTTTGCTTTTCAGCGGGTGGCTCATGGTTTAGCTCAAAAGTCACCATGTAAATCCTGACAGTAGATTATACTAGTTAATAATATAACACTCAGACCCTGGGACTTAATGATTCATTTTCCTTTTATTATTAATAAATTCTGCCCACAGAAAGCCTGGGTGAGGAAAAGAACTTGGTCGGAGTTCTTTCTGGATTCTGAGTTCCTCTGACCCATTATCTTTTAATTATGCCTCAGTTTTGTGCTTTCATAGGGCAGTGATTTTAATGATTTTAATGAGCTTTAACACAAGTGAGTGAGATATGTAATTTCTCAATTTCAGTACACCCTATGAGATATTTGGCTTCCTGACTCAGGGGAGCTGAAACTTCTCAGCACCTGACAGAATTAAATCCCAGCTTCTATGAAACACTGCTGTGAAGAGTAGCTGAGTCCCATAAACCCTTTAAAGTTAAGTCTGTTTCATTTCACATGTGGAATTGGACGAGCAAAGGTTACCAGTGTTTCAACAGCTGGGACTAACCCCATGCGTGAACAGCTGGCTTTGAAACAGAGTAGCCCACACAATGAGTGCAAGAAAGATTACACTGAGCTTCTATATTGATTTTCAAGGTGGTTAGAATACGAAAATAGGAATTCAGAAATGACACGAGGTTTAAGAAGTTTGCGGTTTCTCTCCGAAACAGTTTGGTAGAAATCCTGAGTATCATCTGCAAACTAAACTTGCAGTAACAGTTGTTTTATAGGACCTTTTTAGCAAAGACTAACATTCAAGTGACAGGAGAGCCAGTAGTTTTAATTTATGTCTCTGCAATTATCACATCTTCCTTATTTGTGTGGCTGAGGGAACAGAGGAGCTTCACAACACGGCGGGAAGGGCCCACAGAAGAAGAAGAGCCAAAGACACATACATCATTTCCTTCTTTTCTTCTTCCAGAGGTTCACTTTTCTCCTGAGTACATAAAGAAGGGTGTGCCATCAGCTGAAAAGATTCAACCAGCATTAGGCTTTTTCCCTGAGATTAGTTTTATATTAATGCCACTTTACTGACTCCATCAGAATTGCTTCTGCTGTATGAGACAGGAAAACAGGAATCTTTCTCCTCCCATTACACATGCTGGGAGTATACACAAAGGAATAAGTCTTAATGTTCCAATGAATATTAATTCCATAAGAATCCAGAAGTTATATAGGAAATATATAATACAGAAATTTAGAAACATTGGCACAGTCTGGTGAAAAGGAAAAGCATTTTACTTAATATGCTATTTGACGGCACTAAAATACAAATACATTGTGAGATAATCTCCCACAAAATAGCTGTAATAGAAGAAGAATAAAAATTATTTATACGCTTGCAGACTTACAGGATCTCAGAGATTCTTTTCAGGGGGTACTCACTGACCAGTAAAACATCCTGTGTTGTGTCTTAGTACTGTAATAGAAATTGTGAATTATGTGTTCTTAAACAGCAGTTCTTAAACCCTTGAACACAGAATGAAGCTTAACCTCATCAGAACACACACTGGAATGAAGGCCAACAAACATCTGAACCTGGCAAGCCAGTTTAGCTTCATATACTCTCATGTCAGTATGAATATGTACTAGCAAGTTGACTTGTGGCAGTAACTCTCTGCACTCTTGCTCTGAATGCATAACTTTATCTTTTATAATTGCATTGAAATACAATTTTATTCTAAGTTGAAGATGCTCTGCTGGGAATTTTTTGTTTCTGGGAACAGCAGAGAGAGGGTGGAGTTGCAAACCTTACACGTGTACCACAGAGCGAAGCGCGTGTTTGACAGCTAGTCGAGTCCTGACTGGGGTGCTTTCCATCTGCAGTGCTAGCATTTGTAGGTTGCTGTATTTTGAAGTGCCTACACTGCTCTCAGAATGATCTGCTGAAAGACAACACTGTAGTATATACAGTCCTGCTCATGCCTAAATTGTCCACAACAAATTAATGAGAACCTGGTGCTGATTGTGTTCAGGTCATCCTGAGGCAACCACTTACTGGGCTTAAGGGTTTACTTTTAAAATACATATTACTGTCTGAGACAACAGGCTTGGACCCATGTTTAATTAATGGTGAGACATATTCTAAGTGTTTTAATGTCTCCAGCTCAGCATCTAAGGTCTGCTTCACAAGAACATTTTAAAAGATGTTGAGAATGAGCAAAGATCCTCCTCCATGCAAATTCTGCTTAGTAGGAGGGGATGATTAAAAGGTGGCAGAAAACCACATTCTTACTTTCTGTGTTCTAGGCTTGTCTTACTTCTACTTTTCATAGAATCACAGAATCACTGAGGTTGGGAAAGACCCTTAAGTTTATCAAAGCCAAAAACTAACCCAGCACTACCAAGTCTATCACTAAACCATGTCTATAAGTGCCGTGTCGTCCAACCCCCTGATGTTTGAGGAGCCTTGTGTTTGTCATTTATCTACAGCCAAACTAGTTTGCTGTGCCTGGTCAGAATGGACAGAGTATAGCAAGGTGCTGAGCAATCGTTGCACCCATCACTGTGGGAGCCCCACAGTGTCACCACAGCAGCTTTGGACATGCATGGCTTCTCAGGAATTCCCTGGTGTCTGACCACATAAGCATTTGCTAATACCACAGTGGCAGAGATGCTTTGTGACTGACCAGCCAGCCTTGCTTGCCCTACAACTACATACCAAAGCCCCATTTAATTAAATCCCAACCCATCCACTTTGGAGACGTAAGTGGACTGGCACACGAGATCTCACAGGGTTGCTAAGGAGGTACAGTGCTCTAACAGGACAACTAGATAGGAACTGAGTCCCCAGGCAGCCTGACAAAACAGACCTCAGCAACCCCTCACAGCCTGCTTAGAATTAATATCTGTCTTGGTCACAAGGGCCCTGACCGAATGGCTCGAGAAACACAGCATGCTCTTTATCTCTCCACACTGTACTAGCATAATATCGCCAATAATGCATTTTAATGTACTATGTGGGCAGGAATACTTTTAGACAAGGTTTTACAGATAGCATGTTTTATTCTAGAATGTTCTGGTTCTATTGGGCTTTTTTTTTTTAATGAATTTTAATTTTGTCCTTTAATGGTTGTGAGTTTGCCACTTTATTTTTACCAAATAGTTGTTAGTTTTTGTATTGGAACACTTGGTACAGTTTATCATGGGAGGATGATATCTGTAACAGACCAACCTAAGCCTCTTCAAGACAGCTGTGGCAAGCAGCCTTCTGATTCTCCCCAGCACCTCCAACTGCCCCTTCACCTTCTTCCTTGGGTGCCCACTGGGGTACAGAACCAGTTACTGCCTGTGTCCCACCGAGTTGGCACTTGCCAGTCAGCAGGCCTCTTTGGGTACCCATCTGGAATGAAAGTTTTCAGATATTTCTCTTAGAAACAACTGCTTTGACGACACTACCTTACAAGTCCCTTGCAAGTACCAGTTGGGCCTGTTGGAGCTGGTCCAGAGGAAAGCCACAAAAATGACCAGAGGAATGGAGCACCTCCATTGTGAAAACAGGCTGAGACAGGCAGGGTTGTTCAGCCTGGAGAAGAAAAGGCTCCAGGGAAACCTTATTGTGGCCTTTTGACGCTTAAACGGGACTTATAAGAATGATGGGGACAGCCTTTTCAGCAGGATCTGTTGCGATAGGACAAGGGGTACAGTTTTTATACTCAAAGGGGCTAGATTTAGACTAGATATGAGCAAGAAATCTTTTACAAGGGTGAGGAAACACTGGCACAGTTGGTGCCACCAGAGAGGTGGGGATGCTCCATCCCTGAAAACATTCAAGGTCAGGTTGGATGGGGCCCTGAGCAACGTGATCTAGTTGAAACCGTCCCTGCTCATTGCAGGGGGTTGGACTAGATGCCTTTAAAAGTCCCAACCTGAACTATTCTATGATTCTAAATAGTCTGTCACTCAAGAATACTCAGTGGATTTGTTTGCAAGAAAGGGAAGACCAATCTTCTGTCATTACAGGTTAGTTCACACCTTTGGGTAATAAAAACTGAGTGAGAAGGAAAAAGGATCAATAAAATTCTGACTCATTTTGCTCTCTAATTTCTGAGCACTGTACATTTTCTCCTGTCAGGTGCCTAACACTTATTTCTCTCCTGGGAACTGAAGCCTGTTGATCTCATCCTATGTAGCACTGGTCTGGAAAGTGCCGATATGCTCAATATGGCCAGCATCAGAAAGAAGAAAGTTTTGTATCAGGAAGAAGAAAGTTTTGTGGACACTCAACAGGAAACAGTTCAGATTTCTGAGTGTAAGACTTGGCATGAAAGAATTAACCTTTGCTTTGTCTCTGAGTATTTAGGTTTTGCTTTCTTCTTTTGTTTGTATATCTGCCTCTATGATTTTGAAGAGGGCTGTTACAGGCATTGCTATTTGCAGCCAAGGTATTTTGTGATTATATTACCATGTTCCTCCTCTTTATCGACCTAAATCCTGCATGAAAGGGGCTTCTAAACTGAAGTTTCTTGCGTTGCATTCAGAAGGAATCAAGGTGGGCTTGCCCTTATCTTGAGTTGCACTTCAGACTCCATCAGGTACTATCCTTGACAGCAAACGTCAGGATGGCTTGCAGATGGAGGAAGAGACAGAGAAAGAGAAGCATCCAAGCAGGCCCAAGGCCACTCGCAGGATTCAAGACCAATGCTTACAGCACATGCAGTCTTAGAATAGCTGGACAGGTACCAGTGTAACGTGCTCCCACTGAGTTAATTTAAATATTGTTTACTATGTGATAGACTAGCTCCATTTTTTACATAGTCTTCATAGCAGTCCAAGAATGTTCGAATAAACTGTGGAAAGCATACTATGGATGGTGTACCCGACTGGAAAGGGGATGAAACAGTACACTTAGCGGGCTTTGTCTTATCTCAGTGTTTAGGTGCAAGTAACCTCAGAACATGTGTGAAACCATGTGTGACACCGACAGTCAAAAAGACACATCATTCAAGATGAAGAACTCGTGCAAGCCCTACAAAAAGATAATTGGTATCAGTTCCAGTTTTTTATCCAGCCTGAGCATGAACAAGCTTCCCCTTCTCCCCTCCCCTCCCTAGATTAACTAGAAAAGTATCTTTTTTTTTTTTTCTGTCTGCCATCCCTGAAACATTTAAGGTATCTCAGAAGACTAATGTTATCACAGTGTTTGATATGCAGATACCTTTGATGCGCATGCACTGCTTGTGAAAATGATGAGAAAATACAGAAAGTAATCAGAAAACACCATTTATACACCTGGCAGCCAATGGGAAGGGACATTGGGAGTGCCTGTGGACATCTGGGGGGATATTAAGGAAGACAAAGCTTTCTTTCAGCTACATCGAAGGGAAAAGATGAGGTGGGTGTGGACAGGAGAAGGTATGATTGTTTTCTCTATGTGACAGGAGGGGTTAGGGAAATTGTTTATTTCTTTGTACCAGTACAGGAAATGTGTTTGCCTATGCATGTATCTGTGGCACTGGAAGAGGCAAAGAAACAGANTTTTTTTTTTTTTTTTTTTTTTTTTTTTTTTTTGCTTAGACATAGGAAAAAGGGAGATTAATTTTTCTGTGGGGATGAACAGCGGTCTGTCTATACATCTACCAGCTGTTTCGAAAAGAAAAACCTGCGAGGTCTGTATGGACTTCAAAAAGGGCTGAGCATAGGTAGGACAGTTCATTGCAACGCTGTTCCAAGCGGGGCAAATGTTTAGTCTTCTATTTTTGGCAGTAATGACGTTCGAGCTGACAAACCAGGAATTCAAAGCATTGTACTCCACAAAGCACGCCGTGCAGTTTGGAAAACAAGGCCAATAACGCCCCTCGCACTCTCCTTGTAGGCTGAGGCACTTACGCCTCCGGGGCAATCCCAAAAGCTCCGTTTCCCGAACTGCC
>VZTA01005503.1:181858-312644 GCA_013398855.1 Mohoua ochrocephala | reverse complement strand
ATTCACTGGAAAGAGCCTTGGACCAGTGCACCCCATTTGATTATACATCGTATATAATATATTTGATTACATAGTCTGAATCCATCACGATTTATTTAGGTTTGATTCTCCTTCACCTCACTCAGGGCACTCTTGTCCTTCCCTTCATCCAGATACCACCCACTTTGGTTGTGCTCATGTCCCTTGAGCATTGGCCCAAGCAGTTCAACCCTGCCAATAAAGGCAGGAGGTGATCTTCCTGACCTAATTCGGGACACTTTAAAATTAGACATCTAATTCTGGGGTATTCACCCTCCTGTCTCCCTGTAGTTGATGAAAAGTAGTAGGTGTCTCCAACAGGTGGTTCACGTCATCCCAAAATTGGCATCTAAAATCACATAAGTGGCCTCTGGACACCTGTGGCTAGAAAAAAACATAGTGTGAAGTGACTAACTTAAAATTAGACATCTGATTTTGACATGTCTGAGTTCCGATGAGAAAAATCCTTCCCTTAATGACTATTTTAACTCAGAGTAAGCCTAGCTCACACCTTCAGGCTGGACTTGGGAAAGCTATGTCTTGGATGCTTGAAGTCTTTTCAGAGCATATTAGGGTTTGGGGTTTTTCAGAGCCAGGTGATGACAGTCCCTTTTTTTTTGGATGGAGTTAGGGGAAGGGAAAGTTTGTGGACTTGCCCCTCTGTCCCACAGCAGTTGTGGGGTAGAGGCGAGGGTCTGGAAGGTTGGTCAGGTCCCATGTAAAGGCAGGTCCCTCCCCTTTATGAACTGTGCAGCCCCTGGGTGCTGTGAGGGGCTCCTTTCTGCCCCACTGCATCTGTAGAGCCAGATGGATCAATGCCACTCTGTGCTGGCAGCAAAGATCGACGCCACCATCACTGGAGAAACAGTTTGCTGGGTGCCCCTGGGCCACCATCAGAGGCTGTGAACTTCTTACCTGATAAGCAGCGATGACAACTCAGGTGAGGCAGCAGCTGTACCTGGCTGCTGAGCCCGAGCCCACGTGACTGCAGAGAATTAATCCCCGACAGTGAAAGTGCATCGCGTGCGACTGATTATTCACTGTGTGCAGCAGAACAGGTGGTCTGCTGTCAAGCAGAAGGACAAGTGCTTTACCCCCTCAGAGGCTGGAATCCAAAAAAGGACATTTTTTATTTTTTAGTTGCTCCAATAGTGCAGGGTTTTCTGAGCTCCCTTGGGTGGTTCAGAACTGGGGAATACAGAGATGCTTTTCCCCCCCGATGCTTCAGAACGTAGCCAAGGCTCGGTGCTGTCCCAGGGAAGCAACAGCAGGGTCTGTGCAGGCAGCAGCACAGGTGGAAGAGGGCTGTGTTGCCTTTCCCACCTTCTCACCCCTTGTACAGCAAGCCCTGCACAGCATGCAGACATTTTTATCAATTGCACGAGGTGAAAATGTTATGATCGAGGCCTGGTAGGCTTGCACAAATAAAAGCCTCCCAGGATTTAAAAATGCAATGGATTTTAATGAATTTCTTGTCCCACTATTTAACTTTCATGTGTTGACAGCAGCCAGGAGAAACTGTTAAAGGTGCAGTTAATGGAAAGTGTCAAATTGTAACTCAAATGGGAAAAGCAGAGTGGGTCAATAAAAATAAATAAGAAGGATGGCCCCCTGGGTGGGATGGAAAAGCCATTGCTTTTGTTAGTCTGAAAATAACCTATTTCTCCCCCAATATACAAAGGTGTTTCATTCTATAGAAAAACACAGGTGAAGGAGTAGTGAAGTGACTTGGCCTAAGGCTGCTCATGTTCGCCACAGGAGCTGCATAAACTCAAACTGCTGCAAAACAAACAGCAAAGGAGGCTCTCCTGGTTGCTGTTCTGGGTGCTGCTACCCACTATCCCCTGACTGAAACACATCTCAGACAGGAGCATCTTTTCGCCACAAACCTCTGATTAGTCCTGTGTGACTTCTCCCAGGGATTCACAGTTCCCAGTAGTACTGACCTTCTTCCTGCTCAGGTGCTCTGGTGACACCACTGGAGTCTTCTCTGGTTAGAGCTTCTCCAGTCGTCGTGCAAAACTTCACAAGCACCCCAGGCTTTACCTCTACCAGCTCTGCACCTGTCCCAAGGAAAGATGCTGGTTCATCACTCCCTGGGCACCAGGGTGAACTCCCCAAGTCATTTTAACTCCTCAGTGAAGACAGATTTGACCTCTGGCCTTTAAAGGTCAAAGGCTACGGCCTGACACCATTGTACTCTCTAACTTCCACTTCATTTGATCTGTTTATATGGCCACTATTTTCCACATCATTGACAAGGCACTGGGTGGGTGATTTGTCACAGGGCTGACAGTTATAGACCGTAATGTGTATAAATAGTCCCTGTTTTTTAAGGTGATCAATGGAAAAATGAGTCCCAAAGTCTGAAAGGTTACAAATAAATGTATTTGTTCCTGCCTTTTGCAGACACAAGGGGCAGGGGTCCTCACTGGAAACAACCACAAAAACCATTAATTTCATGGGCCACCCATGAGCCAAGACCTCAGCTTACGCAGGGGGGAACAGCAGCTCTGTCTGTGACACAAGGGCTGCTTTTCTGTGCCAGACTTTATTTTGCCATCACAGACAGTTGTGCTGTGCAGTGGTGCTGCCCTCATAGGAGAGGGTCTGTAACACCTGCAGGTGTGTGAGGCACCCCACAAATGTGCCATAGAGCCCAGGGTCCACGATGGGTGCTTACAGGGAGGAACAAGGATGTAGATCATTCAGCAGTGAATAGATTTTCTTCCCAGGCTAAAAGTTGCAGGTGGGCCCTTGTGTTTAACAGCCGTGGCAGGACTTAACCACTCTAAAATTATTAATTTATTTTATCTATTTCCTTTTGAAATTGATTTCCTTTTACACCATGGGCTGCACAGTATCTTTTTGCAATAGGTTTCCATTTAATGACGGAATAAAATAGCATAGAAAAGTACTGTGTTGAGTTCATTTTAAACTAGTGTTCAATGACATTGCTGCATGCCCAGTAGGCCCTATATTATGAGAAACAAACCAGTACTATTCTTCTATTCCTCTTTGTTGCACTGTTTGTGGTTTTACAAACCTTTTGCTTCTCTTCAGCACTCTTCCAAGCCCAAAAGTTCTCTATTTTATTTTCTCCATTTTGTGGAAGTCCTGCTAAACCGTTGATCATCTCTGTCTCTTATCTCTATTTTTTCAAGACAAAAGTCATCAGAACAACAGAGTCTTCAAAATAAGGGTGAACAGAAATTTCTACAGTGGAATAGTGAAATCTGCATTTTATTCTCAACCCTTTCCCTTAGATTTCCTGACATTCATTTTTTTCTTTCTCACCACCACTCAGTATGACCCAATGTTTTCAGAAAACTATCCAGTGTCTCCAGCATCTCTCTCATGACTGCTATCAGCACTTTAAAAGCAGCATTGCATACATATAGGTTGGTTTATTTTCTCCCCCACAACTCTCTTTGCACTAATAGGCACTGAATACCATCTGCCATTTTACTGCTATATAATTCAGTGCCCTGAGATCCTCCCGTAGCCCCTCTGGCTCTGGAATTGGCTCTCCTGAATGATTTGTGTCACCTGTGAGTGTGACACTTGAGTGACTCTTTTCTGGGGCTGGGTAAGAGGAGCTTAAGGGATGGCAGAGATGCAAGAAAAGACACAGCTGTTGCTGTGAATTTGGCCTCCATCCTTCTCCAGCTCTCTGCAGAGGAGGCTGGGGATTCCACGGGGGTCAGTGGAGGCTTTCTCAATCCGCGGAGCAAACAAAAGAAAAAGCGACACTGGCGGCGTGTGGGCTGAAACAGGAGCTGTTCCGTATTGCGTGCACACTGAGGGCTTTTTATGGCCTCATTAAAGTCAATGGGAGCTTGCCATCTGCTTCAGCAGGGGCAGCATCGAGGTATGAAAACACTGCACACTGTTTACAGGATGGTTTTGCCTGAGCACTGGCTGCAATCTGAACTAGGTGTGAGTTATCACTTAGAGAACCAAAGGATAGTTTGGGTTGGACGGGACCTTAAAGATTATCTTGGTCCAACACCCCTGCCATGAGCAGGGACACCTTCCACTGTGCCAGGTTGCTCAAAAGTCCCACTCAAACTGGCCTTGAACACTTCCAGGGATGGGGCATCCACAACTTCTCTGCTCAACCTGTTTCAGTGTCTCACCACCCTCACCGTAAAGAATTTTTTCCTAATATCCCATCTAAATCTACCCTCTTTGAGTTTAAAGCCATTAATCCTTGTCCTATCATCCCATGTCCTTGTCCAAAGTCCTTCTTCAGCTCTCTTGTAGCCCCTTTTGGTGCTGGAAGGTGCTCTTAAGGTCTCCCTGGAGACTTATCTTCTCCAGACTAAACAACACCCTTGCTCAGCCTGTCTTCACAGGAAAGGTGCTTCAGCCCTCTGATCATCTTTATGTCCTTCTGTTTTTCAGGAGGGAAAGCAGAAACTGAGAGTAACACAGAGATTTCAAAGACCGTGACTGTCTCTCATCTGGTCACGCGTGTCTGAGCGCGGGGAATGAGAAGCAGATGAAGGAATTCTTGGCAATCTGTCCTGTGTGACATCCCATGTCAACGGGTCTCTGTGTCTGTCTGATTTCTCTTTTCTTCAATCTTGCAACTTCGCAGCAAGCTGGGAGTCTGCCGGGGAGGTTGTGAGCTAAGTGGGTGACAGCGATAGTGAGACACAATTGCAGAAGCTGTAATAAGCAGTATTGATTTTGAATAAACACGTGAGTAATATTGACTTGGAGGAGCTCTCTCTTAACAAGTGGAAGGACTGACTGAATCCAAAGGATGGAAAACTGTAAGTCCGTCTCTGGAGCTGGGTGAGGCAGGTTTTAGTCACAGATATGAACTCAAGGTCTGTTTCCATCTGCCTTTTTCTCAGTCCTGTTGGCAGATAAGAACTAAAGGCTTTGCAATTGAATGAAAAATAAAAAGTTTTAGATGGATTGGTAGAGGAAGGGGGACAATGAACAGAGCAGAGTAAGCAAGTGGTGAACAAACCATAGTTCAGAAGAGGTGGCCATCTGAATGATACTGAAATATTAATGGGAAAAAGAAAGTTTAGATGCAGAAATAAAAGCTCACAGTGAGGCCATAATGCTCGTAAGTAATTAAAAATAAAACCAAACCCAAACTCAGAAGCGAACACCATCTCCCCTACTGTTTCAGATCCACACCCTCAGGTCCCCTCAGGTCCCCTCAGGATAAATGGAGATATGCCACGGACTCAGTGGACTTTGAATTGGGCTCACGACTCAGGAGGTGGTAGCACTGAAATCAGTCAAATCAGACACAATGGAAAATTATCATGTTGCCATCATTGCCTGAACTAAGGCAGAAGTGCCTTAGCACTTCCTGTTTCTTGATGAGCAGATTCCAGGTCTCTGGGTTAAGGATCCAACTCTCACCTCTGAGCCTTGCTTGAGGTACCTCTCTGTCCAGGCAGGCGGCCATAGAAAGGTTTCTGTTCTGGATGCTGCTGCAAAATTACTTCGGACCATTCATGCAAGCCCCAAAGATGACCATGGACCCACGGACCTCAACACTGGACCCCACGACCCTGATATCCCATGGATATGTGGGTTTTATTATGTGCAGTAATGCCACAGATGCCTAGCACAGAAGTATAGAGATTGAGCTCCTTTGCATAAAATCGCACAGAAAGGAAAAGTAGGGCATCTGGGAGGCAAAACCCCCATTTCTTACAACTCCCTGGTTGTTTTTTCTGTATGGCAGCAAGAAGGCTGCCGCATGCAACAGGGGTCTGCTGAAATGAGGGCATCCCTTCTGCACATGCATATTCAAAGATTAAAGAGAAAGCTTTGAAATATTTTCAGAAAAGGGGTCAATTATGTAGATTTTGCATGGCTTGTTATTAAGGCCAAAACTCACATCGTTTTCACAAGGGCTGGAGGATACCGAGGCAAAGATGTAAGGGCTGGAGTCCAGATTTGCCTGGAAGAAGGGAGGGAGAATCAAAACATTGTTAATTATATCCTCTCAAGAAAGGGCTTGTGGTGCTAGGAATTCATCCCAAGAGGGTAATTTCAAGGCTACAAGTTGTAATATATATTATTGCTGGTCTAAGCAGGAGCAGGGAGGAACTCCGGCTGTGGCACCTTTGGTAGCTTTTTGCAGGGGACTCTACTTGTAACTTAAACAACCTATTTTGGGGAACATGATATCCTTCCCCCAGCCTGTCTGAAGTCTTCAGCACCAATACAATAATTGACTTGAAAGAAAACTGGTCAACAATGATTTCTGTGGACTTTGCAAACGCTTTGATGAATTTCATTACAAAGGCTCTCAAGGAAACCGGAGGCATTTGGTGAAAGGTAAAGTATTGTGCCGTTGATTAAAAAACTGGCCAGAACAAAACACCAGAGCAGGAGTGACTAGTTAGTTATTACAATGCCAAACACATAACAAAAGGCTATCAGAGGGAACATATTAACCATCTTTTCATGCATAAATGAAAGGTTTCATTTAGAGGAATTAAGACTATTATATTTCTTTTATATCCAACGAAAACTCCGGACGTATTGCTTTTCTCAATTAATATCGTACACATTCAGAGGTTATTAGAAGGTTACTGAAAATATGGTGCCTTGAAGGAAAGAAAAAGCTGTTTTTTATAATGTCCCGTCCAGTGTTTGATGTATTTCTTGAGTCTGGGAAGGAAGGCTGGGTCTTGGAGTTGGAAAAGTGTTTTAGTGTTGAGTTTTCACGGTGCAAAAAAAAGGAGAATGGAGACTGGGTGGGAACAATCAACACTTTCTACCTGGACCAAAACCTCACAGTAGGTACAATGTTACATTTGGATTAGCACTGAAAGTTTAAAATCCCAACAGAGCAGCTTGTTGTTCCACAGCTGATCAAAAGTGATCGCATAAAACTATTTTGCAATGGCAAAGCAGATTTCAGCTAAAGATTTAAAGATTATGAACAAGCACTGCTTCCCATGAGAAAATACCCAGTTTTCTCAAAAAGCTAAACCATTTGGGCCCAGATAGTAATTTTCAGAGGAAATTGTGGAATCTTATGATGTACGCAGCTTACATCAGAGGGAAAAACATTTTCTGATCAGCTTTATAGACCCTGCTATTCCTGACTTCTTAGCATGAATCAGCTATGAGTATGGAAATGATAGGGTAGTAGTATAACACTTTTCTTCCAGAGATGTCAAAACATTTCCCAAAGGCACTGATGTCTCTTCAGCACAGGAAGACTGAGGAGAAGGAGAAGGAGAGCTGAAGGAGGTTCTTAAAGCCAGTGTGAGGAATGAGACCTGCACATCCCAGTTCCCCGTGCAAGTGCCCTTTCCAGTAAATTGTGGGGTATGTTATTATCAAATGAAGACCTCTGAGCTGATTTTTCAGAGCTGGCAAAAAAGAGGCAATGAATAGTCACAATTGGAAAGCTAACTCTGACTTTTTCTAAAGAGGAAAAATATAGGACTGCCCATTTATCTCCAAACTAAATCGAAGACTGTAGAACTCTGTGTGAGCATTGTTATTTTCCTTTATCAGCAAGGCATTGTTTTGTTGCACGAAATCTGTATGTTCAATAGATTTGATTTTCCAAGCAGCTGGGTTATCTTGGGCTGTGAAGGCTCTCTCTTAATCTCAATTGCTGTGCTTTTCTCAGCGCCATTCCCAGCTGCTCAGAAATGAGCGCCGTGCTTTCATCTGTCTTTTCGTGCTCTTATTAGGTGTGACAGTCTCCACAATACCCGTATGTAGGAAAATATGCAGGTTTTAATTTGGATTTTTTAAGTGTGATTGTCAAAAATTATGGGCAAAAAGGTGTTGCTTTTAAACGATGAGAGTTCTGCCATGATCGCACACTAATGATGTGTTTCTTTAGAGGGATGGGCTTTTTTTTCAGCTTGCTCTAACACATAATTGCAGCCAATCCTTATTTATCCACAGGAGACAAGGGAACAGAAATGAGCTGAAATATGCAGAGTTGGGCCATAGGTGCTTTCCAAGTGAAGGTGATACACAATTAGGATTAATGTATGTATCTGATCATTTGGCTTCTGGCAGACATCTTTTGAGACACTAGACTGTTGATCAGCCACTGTTTTTTCCTGTCCTGAGAAGCCCTTTTTGTGTAAAGAAACCCTCCTCATTACATGAGGGGGCCATGATTTTAGACAACACCTATTGGCATGGCTGAAGTACCAACACAACAGGAGAAAGAGGGGGAGCAAAACCCTTGGGAGGATGGGGTGCTTTAGTGAAAGACTCTTTGCTCTGAAACTAAACAGTGTTCAATGCTATAAGCAAGTGCTTAGAAAACCAAGCTGGAAACACCTGAAAATTAGTGTCAGCCTTGCAGCTATCCTGGAGGCAGAGCAACTGCAATGGGAGACACAGATCCCTCTGAAAGATTGCAGTGTGTGCTGTGTTGTCATTTCTGCTCGAGTTTGCACCTTTCAGTGCAAGGAAGTGTTTCATAACGTGACCCCTGTGAAGGCAGGACCAAGCGTTTTGTTATCCAGAAAGGGCCAAGCATGCTAAATCTTCAGATATGATAAAGTGGTGGCCATACACAGCCTTGGCCCAGATTTTTCTGCTGGGAAGCCCTGGGGAAGAGAGCAAAGGGAAGACGGCTCTGCCAGGAAGCAGGAAGCAATGTGTTCAGGAGGGAGGATGGAGGATTAGGTTTGCAATGGTGTCCACATTTGCATTTCCTACCAATAGTTACAGCATGCAAAGCAAGTTCCCTTTTGCAGAGCTTTCTGGGCTGCACTGTTGCCAACGGCTCAACAGAACAGGCTGCACTTAAACCAGAGTGATGGAGAAGTCACCGCACATCCAGCTCAGCCAGCCCGGCTATAGGAGTGCTAACCTGGGGGCCAGAAGGTCTTTGTCCCACTGCCCTAAATCCAGCAGCTCCCAGGCAGAGCTCTGAGAAATGTAGCACCAGGAAAAAAAGAGGTCATTCTCTTCTCTGGACCACAGTCACACTCCCATCGTTGTAACGAAATGTGTGAGACAAGGAAATAGTGATGGAATGTACCTTTGCTCTGGAAATGCCACTATCACGTCTAAGTTAATGCCATTTGGATTAGAGGGGGCTGTTCACATCAGCTGGAAATGTGGCCAACAAACCAAGACAGACGAGTAGGTACGAAGCCAGTCCGTGTGCTGTTCACTTTGAAGTATTTTCCTATTTTCTTACTGCAACTCTATTTATGAAATATGTGCTCAGCACGCAACCACTGGGGGCTTTTCAAAATCTAGCCAATGCAATATCTGACCCCTGTATTTTAGATGGAGTGATACTGAAACTTTAGATACCTGAGGCTACAATCAGGACTGTTAAACATTATTCTTTTCTATGTGAAACTCAAGAAAGCAGCTGATCTACACAATAGCCTGCTCTGCATTCTTAAAGGCTTATTGGTAAAGGTTTGATCTACAGCCCAACCCTCCTGGGTTGGGCAGCCCAGGGCAAAAGAGGCCTTTGTGTAATGTAGTTTACTGAAGTCTTTTTAACAAAATAGATTACCAGCAAAAGCATTATTTTGCTAGCCCAAGTGTGCCTAAGGACTTTGCCTACATAAGAAAAACTGAATTTAAAAAAAAACACAGCCAAGCAAAGAACAAAATTCAGTAAGTTACTTCTCACCAATGATCTGGAGAATGACATTTCAAGAAGAAACAGGAGTCCTGCATTAGACTTTCTCTAGCAGCAGATCAAAGCCTTCCCCTTCTCGTGGCTGTTTGCTCTTTCTGCTATAACTTACTGCTCTTTACAGGGCAGATAATATAAACCTCATTAATTCACTTTTACTTTTTTTTTTCCTTGCGTGTTTCTTTCTTTTACCTGGGGTTATTTTTCTAATCCAACATCTCCCAGATGAATGGGCACACAAACTTTGGGGACTGGGGACTGGATTTGAGTTTGGACGGGATGAGGAAGGACAGGACCCCCTTCACTTGCTACTGCTAGATATCATCCCCTGAAATCCTAGACTGCGTGTCTGACACTGGTGCTTAGAGGCTGCCCTGCTACAGGATGAGTTTTCCTTGGGTGAGATAGTTTTACCTCCCAGATGGTTATTACCAGTGGGTAATAAATCCAATGATGTTTCTAAGAGACCTTTTAAAGTGAAGACCACTTAATTATCTATAGGACACTGATTTAGAGAAAGAATATATATATTCTGTGCATTTTTTCAAAGTACAAGGTATTAAGGATGTTTTAAAGTGCATTAAAATTAGAAAAACATCCTTTAATAGCTTTCCCAAATCTATGTGAGGTCCTGCAGGAATTAAACAGTGCCTTGAGGTGAAACTGTAGCAACTCAGTAGTGGTCAGCTCTGGCAGCTAAATACACCCTGAAGACTGACTGGTTTAGATCTATGTCTGTGACACGGACAAGGAGAGGCTGCTGTTCCCTTGGACATGCAGCATTTGCCAGGCAAGGGCCAAGCAGTGGGCTCCACCTGGGCTGCCCAGGTAAGGGCGTTGGGCACAGGAGGCCTCACTCCCCCCTTTCCACAGTCAGCCACAGATGTAGCTGGTACTGGGGGGATGCCCCATTAACAGGTCAAACAGGACTATAAGGAGCAGCTTGCTGGTGATTTTTAGTTAGGGGGAAAAAAAGGGATCTAAAAATGTATTTGTGCCTGGCAGGGTTGATCTGCAGAACTAATCCTTTGCATTTCTTTTGCATCTTCCATCTGTGATTTCACAGTTAATTGACTTATCCATGCAATGTTCCTCTGAGGTATAGATTATCTCCACTTTCATAGTGGTAAACCTGAGTGCGTAGGGGTTTGAGACGTAACTTGCCCTAAACCCTCCAGGGATTACAAGGCAGAGAACAGAGTAGACCTGGGTCTCTCCTTTGCATCCCCAAAGTGGGTTCCCTCTTCCCATGGAGACACACAGCAAGTCATGCTCCACATGGCAGCGAGCCACCACGCTGCACCTAGTGACCCTAACCACTGCCAAACCTTCAGCAAGGATTTGTGGGTCTGTCCAGAGCGTGAAGCGTGGAGCTGCTCTTGTCCCACACGTGTGAGCCCTGAGGTACGAGTCAGGCCACTGCTCGTGGGCAAATGCCACAGCCCCCGTCACGTGGCTGGATTTATTTTTAGCCATGGCAGCGTCAATAACCGCACAGCAGCACCGGCCGCATCGACCGCGCTGATGCTTTGAAGATCGATGTTCGTAACAGCCCTGGCTACAGCTCTTTGGGGTGATCAAAGCTCCATCCTCCACTTGTGAGGCTGAACTTCATCCCTCTGGAAGCTGTGGGTGACTTTCACCTGTTACATGCTTTGGGTTACACTTGCCTAACTCCTGTAGGGACTCGGAGAAGACAAGCATCAGCCACCTTTGGATCGATAGCGGACAAGCCCCATGCCACAGATTTCCTTCCTTGACTGAATTGACTCCTTCCCCAGACCTTCAACTGTGTCTTTGCACAATGATGCTGCCTTTTGAATTGTTTTTAACAAGCAAAGTAAGATAAAGAGGGAAGGACAGCTAAGAGGTGGTCATGACATCACAAATGCAGTAGCAGATAAAAAGCAGGTAAGGAAACACTTTACAGGAAATTTGGAGGAAAGTTAGGTGCCTAGCAGTCATTACATCGAGGTGAGGCTAAGACTTTAGTGTAATGGTATTTACTGTTTAATTTATTGAACTTTGCAAAGTTAATGACCTTTGCAAATATCCCCAAAAAAGGTTTGGGGTAGATTTCAGGCCTTTGCCCCATGTTGTGGAACGTCTACCATTATTTTTAAAAGTTCCACTCCATCATCACAGGGATTGCTTTTCTTATTGCATGCAAAGTATTTCAGATGGGCAATCAGGGTGTTAGGATAATGAGCAGAAACCTTAATGAGATGCTGTCATCCTTATTTCTGCCAGGATTGTGGCACAAGAAACACACAAAAAATTGCATTTTTCTTAGGCGGTAAGGGCACATGTCACCTTTTCCTAGCACAGGTCAAGGGAACTGAGCCTTGGGAGTGCCAGTTCATTCCACTTAGTATAAAGAAATGATAATGGACCAGCTAAGCTGGAGCCAGTCACACTGTAGACATTTGAAGTTGGCTGAGATGAATCCCACCTCTGACCTGTCTTGGTGAGTTTTGTTGTTGTTTCTCGATAGAGAAAGACTGGGGTCCCTGAATTTTAACAGCATCTAATAGTGCCATGAAATCCAGCATCGGATATTAATTCAAATGAGGCTTTTATGCAACTTTTACTTGTTGTTTAGGCTGAAAACAGGCTGATGATATATATTCATTATATGTAGAAGCTCTCCTGTGCCTTGCTGAGGATGCTGTGCCGGCATCTTTATTTTACATCTTTATTGACATTCTGGGAGATGCATAAATGTGCCATTAGCCCAGTAAAGATGGCAAAACGAGACAGCAGGGAGACCTAGGATCAGAAATACTCTTAAAAGAATATCTATATGACTGTGGTTCATGCAGTGAGAGGAGCACCTAAAAGGAGATAACACCTCTGCAGGCACTTAGAGCCCCTGCCCCAAGGAACCGAATCTGGGAGTTTCGTGAAAGGGTTTGAGAGGACCAAGAGCTAGAATGAGCTGAATGGACCTCTGATTTGCTTTAGCTCTTGTCTTCTTTCCAATGTCAGCGAAACCTTGGTCAGAAACAATCACAGCTGGGACATGCAGTGACCAATAGCTGGGTGGCCAAAGGACATCACCAGGGAGGCTTGGAGCACAAAGAGGACAGTCTCCCAAGGAGGAGCTCGCAGGCAGCTGCTGAAGCAGCCATGGGCATAGCTGGAAACATCCACTACAACACAAGGCAACGTGCTGCCAACATCAGGTTTTATTTGGGGGAGTGAGGGGAGCCCCAGCTGAGATGAAAAGGGAGGGATGTCTGTCTCCTACCCCAGAAGGTAAATCTGAGTGAAAGTGATGACTCTGAGTTTACGAACAGTTCTCTGGTTCTAGAGAGTGGGATTCATGAGGGACAAACAAACAAACATAAAAATACATAAAATGAAAAAATGTAGGATCATCATGAAGAAAAAAGGTATCTCGTGTTTCCTTTGGTCTTGTGCTCTGGCACTTGATTACATCCTGTGAAGCACTCCATGAAATAAGGCGAGTGCACAATCTACCTCAAACTCTGTCATCCAGGGGATCCTCCTGCCTACAGAGTGTTTTAAATGCAGATTTATTTTCTGAGACCTGCAAAATTCTCCCCCATCCTTCACCCTCAGAGGGATCAAAACTGCACATACACTTTGGAGAAGAGATGGTCTCTGGTGGCTCTTTTCAGTTGGGGTTCCAATTTGAGTCAAAACTAACCCAGCCTTTAAAGATTAAAGAATCTCTGCATGAAATAGTATTTTATAGGACTCCTTTTGGACAACCTCGGATTATTATTATTATTATTATTATTATTATTATTATTATTTTGCACTTTGTCAACTCCTTTCTCACCCTTGCCTGTGTCTTCAATTTCTGCTTTATCCCAAGCCCTTCTGTTCATTCCCTCCCTCTCTCCTCTTCCCCAGGTGGGAATACCACCCTCCAGGATTTGCACAGTTGTAATGACACTACACTTCAGGGAAATGGCTATTTCTCACTTAATGCCTTGTCTGCCCTGTGAGAGCTGGTCTCCTCTTCCAGCACACACAGAGATGTGTCCAGAGAGCATCAAGTACATTTATGAGCGTTTGCAGAGGATCTGGGAGTCACCTTGCATCAGAGGTTGTGTTTTTAGAGACATGAGGTGGCTATAATCAGGTTTCTAACTGAAAGCATAATAGCTGTGCTTTAGCGGAGTTGTAGCTTTGGGAAGCGGTGTTTAATTTGACAGGGATATTGACAGGGATGGGATTGTAGTCCTTTATATTGGAAAAACAGCTTCTGTTATCCTGTTCTGTTGATTTCTTCTCGCAAACCAAACACAAGCACTCAGTGTTTGTTGCTTTCTGCATCGTGCCCTGTTTGAACGGTTACTGAAGTGGATGAATAAATCATCTGACTGTTGAAACTGCATACATAGACCTAATGCTCTAGTGAAAGGCTTTGTGTGTGTTTTGACTGTTAACGTCCAGAACAGCAAATATACCTAGCAGCAAAAGGAAAATATAGCTCAGTTGCTATTTAGGGAAGGAAGCCCCTTCATGTTTCTAGCACACGTTTTGTCAGAAGACTGAGAAGGATGCTCAGCCTCGTGGCCGTACCTGTTAGGAGCCAGGACAGCCAGAGGCCATTTTCTCTGCTGGGGCAGAGATTTTGCACAGCAATTCTCAATTTGAGAGAATTTGTAAGCCCCATCTCCACGACTCCCATTTTTCATCTATAGATCTTCCCAGTGAGCCAGGATGGAGGCAAGAAAAAAGAAGGTAGACAGAGCCTCGCCCAAGCCACCGAGCCAGAGCCTGGTCCTGGGAATCTGCTTCTTCAAACACAGCAGTCCCCATCTCTGCTGGGGTGGTTTATTTGTGTGGTAGAGAGGCAGATCTTCCTTCCTAAACTGCCACACTGGCTTAACAGGAATGATGATAACAATGGCTGAGATCATTGATGTGTTGTAATCAGATCAGAGTTGTTGTTATCAGAGATAAATGGCTTTCAGTTATTGGAGGAGGATGGACAGACCCTGATGGTCCTGCCAAGCAGGGCAGGATGCTGAACTGGCTTTGCTGTAAGCCAGTCTTTCTCACACTTGTACAATGACCTATGGTCCTCAGATGTGAGTTTTTTATGTCTGCCTTCCAAATCTGGAAGGCAGCTAAATCATCTTTATTAATACCCTGAGACTTTAATATTCATCATATTGCTTCTGCTTTTGTGGAAAAAGCCTAACTGTTCTGGAAAAAAGCAGGTCATTAGAGCCTTAAAGATGAACTCCAGTAAAATAACTGGTGTTTCTAGCCCTTACTGGAATTGGTGCCATATAAGGGTAAGTGGCAGATGATTTTGAAAGCACTTACTCATGCAAATGCTGCATCAGTGGAACAGCTTACAAAGAGCAGGGGTGTGTCCCCTCTTCACCTCCTCAGAGGCGAGTCCCTCTCCCTCTGAACACACAGAGCAGATCTCAAAGGACTGCATTGGCAATCTTGGAGAGGAAAACCTTTCTCCATTTTGAAAATGCGCCCTACAACCAGCAACAAATAAACACAGATCCAGTTTCTCAGTGCTGCCAAAGCAACACACCCAGTACAGCGCTGTTCCTCCCCTCGCATCCCCGACAAAGCTGCCAGCTGAATTGCGCCTCTATCCTTGGTGCCTTGGCGTGGTACCAAGCAGGAAGCACACAGATAAGCTTTTGGGATCCCAGCAGCTTTTGCAGGGCTGCTAAGCTCAAAAAGGAGCCCAGAGCCTTGCCACTGGCTAGTAAAAAGAGCACATTTCACTCTTAAAATCATTGCCGAGAATCCGGCCTTTCTGAGAACAAAGCTTTATACGTGCCAGGAGATTCCTTCGGAGTGAGAGCTGATACGTCACATTCTTTTAACCTTGTTCGTAACTTCATCTATAGCTAAAGAGGAGACTGAAGAGGAAGAGCTATCCCAGAGAGGTTGCACCCAGCCGTCAGCACAGCCCACAGTCTGTGCCAGGCTGCATCCTCCTGGCCCCTCTTGGAGATGGGAGTCCCCAGGCTGGCAGTGCTGTGAGCTGCCCCCACATGGGTGGGCACCTCTTCCTCATGCCACCCCGGCCAGTGCAGTTCTCACTTCCCTTTGCCGTCCTCAAAAAAAAAAATCATCCTGCTCATCACCAGGAGGTACTGAATCTGCCTGCACAGCCTGGGCAGTAGCAGGTGGGACTCACCACCATGTCCAGCACCTTTTTTTAAAATGCATCATATAATAAGGCACATAAAATTATTCATAGTTTGGGCTTTTGAGTGGTTAGACCCTTTTTTTTTCACTGCTCACCGTTTCAGGAAAAAGGACAGAAGAAAAGAATTTCAGGACATTTTCAGGTTTGTGTTTTTCCTACATGAATGAAAGAAAGTTAGATTGATTAATTCATTTATTTTCTGCAGCACAGAGAATTTATTGTTGAAAGCAGATATTTTTAAGGGGGGAGGGGGTTTGAAGAAAGCCCTAACAGGGACTGTTTCTTGCAGAGCACAAGCAAATCTTACCCTATTTTAGGTAACCCATTAAAAGTTTGCTTTCATGAAAAGCAAGGGAAACCTAGAGAAGCAGTGATGAGAGAAGCACAGTAGCAATAATATTCATACCATTTGGAAGCAAATGTTGTGCTTATGGGAAGTATGCAACAAAAATAAAAAAACCAAGCATGAAAGGCACTCCGAGTGTTAAATATTCATTAGTATTCCCCGCACCGCCTGTTCTAAATATAAGATACGTTTCAGCACAGCCCTGGTGTGTGACTGGGATGTTTTCCCCTCCCTCACAGGATGCTATAGCCATTCAGCTGGCGGGGCGTTCCCATGGCAACACCGCGATGCTACCTTTTGTTAGATGAATGAAATGACCAGTGGCGAGGTCGGCCAGGGGCACACACGCAGGGTAGGCTGAGCTGCCACAGCATCCATTGTCCCTGTCACGGCCAGGTCTGGGGGCGGAAGGCAGGAGGAGATGGCAGCTTTTTTCATCACAGAGCAGTGGAGATTTGGTCCAAATCCAAATTCCCTCTGTTTTTCAGGGCTGGTACAGGCAGTGTAACTTGGCTCTGTCTTGGCATCCCCACCCCGAAGGTTAGGAAGTGTTCAGCTTACAGAATTTTATCCCAGCTTGGATGCACCCACAAAGGGTGAACAAGAGGAAAACTGAGGGCTCAAATACATACCACTGGGTTCAGCTGTTTCAAGGACCCTCAGCCAGTAGTCTGACAGAGAACATAAGGATTTTTTGGGCCGTTTTTCCTACTATTGGGTACACAGGGCAAGAGTCAGCTCCAGAGTCAGGCAGCTAAATTCAGCCATTTACATCTTCATGGCTAAATATCAAGAGACATCTCTGCTCTCCCTCTGGTCCATGGAGGTCTGTCAATGTAGTCAGCAGAGTCTAAGAAAGAGATTGAGCTCCAAGGCTGAATCCAGGTAGGACATACCGGGTTCCAGGTAGACATCTGCCTTGGTCTGCTGTCTAGAGTCCAGAAGACATTTAAATTATGACAATATATGAGGGACTTGCAAGGTTTCTTACTCCCATGATTAGCTAAGGAGCCAAGAGTGATTATATTCCCATCTTTTAGGATATGGTTATTTGAATCCAGGATAGGATGAGCCTCTGCAACACCTGTGCAGACCAGACAAGTTGGTCCCTTCTTCTGCAGATGGAGAACCTGAGATACGCTGGGTGTAGCTGCCCAGGATCTGAGTCAAATGCTGCTCCCTTCTCCAGAAAAAGAATGAGGATGCAAGTGTTCACATGCTCCTTTTGCCTTTGCAGTGCCTTTGATCTGAAATCACAGGAGCAGAGGCTGTGGAACGAGTCTGCAGTAATTTGGGCGCTACTGTGAGCTGTGCAGAGGAACGAGGTGTCAGACCATGGCACACACTGCTGGGGCACTGCTCCCCTGGCTACAGCAACTTAAGCTCTCATTTTAAAGTGAAGATAAACTTCTCTGGCTCCCACAGTTGTAAAATTACTGCTCTGAATGTGAAGGAGGGGTTGCAAACAGTCTGGGGCACACCAAGAGTGTTCATCCTGCTCCTGTAGCACAAGGAGGGCACGTTGGTGGCTGCCCAGGCTAAAGGAGCTAGCACAGCTCTAGTCTGGCCTGGTGCCTGGAGTTTGAGAGGAGGATGATGTGGTGCACAGTACCCATCCATCCACTGATGTTCCAGCTCTTACTGGAAATTGCCAGGCTTTCCAAGGAGCCAGGACAAAACTATTCACAGGCAGAACCGCTCGGTCCCACCAGTGAAGGTGGGTGTGAAGAGACCTTACTGTCACACACACCACTTCAGCTCACGGCAGTGCCATGCAGGAGCTGATAACTCACCCAGGGACCCAGAGCATCCTCAGGATGCAGCTGGGGGTCACAGCCTGCTCTCCCCGGATAAGCAGACTCGCTGCTGGCTCACAGCCACGGATGCTGCTCAAACAGCACCATACTCTTTCCCATTCCTGCTCATCCTGCTGAGCTGGGCTCTGCTCTGACTCATGCAGTATCAGCACAATTCCCAATCCATTCAGATCAGAGAGGCTTTGAGTGCTGCTGAACCAGAAAGGCCCCAGCTTGCTTTTCTGGTCCCAGACTGAATTACTCTTTTGGACTTTAGAAGAAATGCCTTTTTTTTTTTTTGCTTGTAAACAGAGATAACATAGGGAAGCTCATGAGGCACTGTGGTTTAGCCTAGTTCAAAGCAGAGCTGAGCTTTAAGAGAACTGGGCAGTCATATGCTGCCATGGCTGCATCATCCACATTATCACATTGCATTAAATCTTGACCACCTGGCCTGACATCTCCAAAATACCCAAAAGCACCTCTCTCTTTAAATTCCTCTTGAGGCTTCGGACAGCCAAATTCCCCTGATGATTTGGACAAGACGATGTTTCACAGATGCACAGACTTGTAAACCTCTCACCAGAGCCTGGCACAATGTTGTACAGCAGAAAAATCACAACAGCCTTGTCTTATTGGAGCCCGGAATTCCTGCTGCCATTTATTCTAAGTCTTATTAAAGTCTTGTAAATACCAATAGCAAAACACATTTATATACAACCAGCAAGAAATGGATGAGCCTGCCAGCATTCTACAGTCTCTTTAGCTCTGGAAAACTTATCTCTGCCTTCAGTACGATATGATCAGATTTGTTCACGTTTGATAAGAACCTGAATTTGGCTGAGAACAGTTAATTATCTTTGAAATTAATATTAATCACTGTAGGGGGTACCTCCCCTCCCTGTTTTTACCCCATAAAGAATAATGAGAAAAATGGCCTAAAACTGCAATATCTACATGGTCAAAACGACTGGAAGAGATAGAGAGGAAAAGGGATGTGTGGGGTTGAACACCCTCATATGTGTCACTGTCTGGTAGCACTTCTGCTGGGGCTTGCCGTTCTGCTAGGGCTTGAAGGGCGGGAGTTTTGTCTGTCTCTGGGTTCATCCCAGGCTTTGCACCCTGGGATGCCACGAACCAACCATGACACCCCCATGAACATTTTCCTTGGCACCTTCTCCCTCTCAGTGTCGCCTCCAGGAGCCTGAGCTGAGCATGAAGGATACACGGAGTCAGAGATGGTCCCTGGTCTGAGCAGCCAATCACTTTTAAAAGGAACTGGTCTCTCTTTTTGGTTTTGCAGGAACCTCAGTGGCTGGCTTGGACCTGAAGGCAGAGTTTTAGATGGTGAAAGCTAAATGAGGTGAATCCCCATCATCATCCAGAGAACATGTGGTATTTTCGGGAGTTTAACCAGATCCAGCTCAGTGCCTGAATCAGACAGTGACTCTTCCTGAGCATGTAGCTTTGGGGCCTAAGAGTTGATGTTAAAGGGCATTAGAAATTTCCACCTGTAATGTGCTCCAACCAGCCAAACAGTGGCTTTTCTAACACTGAAAATCAAGTTCTGGTGATGTAACAGGGTTTTTAATTTTGCTTTTGGACAGCAGTTGAGTACTGGTACGTGGAAGGTTATCCCCTGGGCTGAGGAAGGGGTTTCCTTTTTGTGTCTGTGTCAAGAAGTGGGGTGGCCCCGGGGGGAGCTGACCTTCAGAGCAGTGATGGGCAGTTGTGCTCATTTGATGGCATTTCGAAAGGGTTTTACATTGGACTGCTCTAGTCTGGTCCTGTGGGCTGAACATTGGTGTGTTTGTAGGTCTGAAACTCGTTTTTAGTTGGATTTTTCTCTGAAAGAGATTCAGTCCTAGCATCACTTCCTGATGGAAAACAAAATGCATAAAGCAGGAGCAATAAGGGAATTTTCCACAAAGGCATGCTCTGATCTGAATTAAAATGCTAATAGAAATGCATTCAGGGAGTATCTTTTGCTGACCAACTTTGCAGGAGTATATTCCTTTTGTTTAGTGCGCTTTTCTTTCTTTCTCTCCCTGAATTCCCGGCTGACAATTGTCAGGAACTCCCTTTCAGCGTGGGTTTGGTCACTCGCTGACAGTAAACGCGCCCAGCAGAAAATGCTCCAACTGTTGGCGTTCCCCGAGCAGGGAAAACCTCCTGGGCTGAGGCTTGGAATGAGGATTACACCCTTTTAAGTCAGTCGCGGGGAATCCACGATCCTCCACGGTGACGAAGTTTTCTCGGTGCTTTCCTCGCTAGCGCGGAGAGCGGAGGAGCATCGGCCCCACACGGGCGCGTTGGCGGCTCAGCCCCAGCGGCACAATGGGCAGGGCAAGGTCCCACACCTTCCTCCCCAGCGCGGCCGCCGACCGGAGCCCCGCGGCGGGGCTGGGATCGCCCGTCCTGTGCTGAATGCATTACGTAAGGCAGGGATCGTTTGTCAGCCGCGATGGTACAAACATAGCTGCGGGCAGATTATGCACAGAGAGCGAGAGAGGAGGCAGAGGGAGGAAGGTCTCTCCAGGAACGGTGCTCCACGCGGCTGAGGATTGCAAGTTGGCAGGTTGGCAGCTGGCTGAGCTCCCGTGAAGGGTGTCGCTGGCGGTCCCTGACATGCTCTTGTTCGTGTGGGATGCTTGAGACAGGCACGAGATACTAAGTTGGGGGACGAGGATTGGCATGAGGATCGGACCAAAATGGAAGGGCTTCTGTCTCCGATGAGAACGAAGGTAGGGAAAGATGTTAAT
Source organism: Mohoua ochrocephala (assembly GCA_013398855.1). Lineage (NCBI taxonomy): Eukaryota > Metazoa > Chordata > Aves > Passeriformes > Acanthizidae > Mohoua > Mohoua ochrocephala. The sequence goes on along the minus strand of VZTA01005503.1, from coordinate 291,928 downwards.
GTCTTTCGAAGCTGAATTTACCCGAGGAGGGGAAGGGGAGTAGCGGGGCTAGCTCTGTGAATAGGGGGCTTGCCGGGCTTTTGTCTCTTTTCTTTTCTCTCTCTTTTTTTTTCCTCCCTCTTTTTCAAAACTATGCTCGTGAATGTAACTCGGCAGAGGAGCGACAGCAGTTGCCTCCAAGAGGGGAGTAACGCATCACTCTTCCTCGACAGAGATGACCTTTGTAAATGAGTTTGCCTTTTGGAGTAGACAGCCATATTTTTGTTTGAATTTCCAGTTGGAGGCTCTCATTGTGTCTGTGTGTCTGTGCGTGCTCCCCGGGGAGCCGGTCGGGGAAACCATACCTGCGGCATGGGGACGGATGGGGACACTGAGTTACCCCAGCGGGGTGTTTTCAGCAGCAAGGGAGGCATGGACAAGCAAAGTGGGTGATTTTGTGCCCAAATACCCTGCCAGGGTAGGAGACCTCTTGTTGTGGACCCAGACCAGAAAGCTGTAAAAGAGAGTGAGTGTGCAGAGCTAAGGAATTGCTGCACTTGTCTGCTGCCTTCTCACACTCCCAACTCTCTTTAAAGGTTTGACATTAATCCTCATTATTAAAGAAACTTGAATTCCAGCAGGGAAAAGCCAGAGAAAAAGACAGTGATGGTTTAGTTTGTAAAATTTCTTCCCGTGACATTATTTCTTTGTGGTCCTGGGGGATAGACTGAATCCTGATTGTATTTTATTTAGTCACTGCCTCCATCCCATGTGGTAACTGCCCTGAGTAAACCCTTCTGATTCCAGTCCATCACCACATTCAATCCAACCCTGTCGTATTGTATCTCGAGACGGGAAGAATTGGAATTCAATGGCAATTCTTGCTGGCAACAGGGTATCTTCGTATGTCTTAGATGCAAACAGTTTTGAAGAGGCAGTCGGACCAGAGTTGCTCTCTATAAATGCTAGACTTGAAAAAATTCTGAGAAATTGTCTGGTCCAGCCCCTGTGCTGAAGCAGATGAGCTAGTCTGGTCTCCTCAATTACATCCCTGCCATCCACTATCCTAGATTAAAGGCTCTTCAGTGATTGAAAGTCTTTTCAATATTAAAACCAAGAAAAGTGATTTAAATAAAAATAATTTGCCAGCAAATGTCTGCTCTGCAATTCTCCAGGGGAGTATTTTTTTTTTCCACTTTAATTCAGGTTTTTTTTGTCTTGCACAGTAAGTTGATAATTTAAAAAAGGACCTGCCAACTTCATATAGCTCTCCATTACCAAGAACAATGCTATGGGCAGTTTTTAGAATGAAAGATTTATAAGGGATTATAGACCCAGCCATTCATATCTCTCATTACTGAGGAATACATACGTTAATGTTAGGCTTTGTAAGGCATTTCTCAGCATTATTTTTTAAAAACCAGATAGTAGAGGAAACCCCCAGCAGCTGCCCAACATTTCCATCTCATTTCCATTATTAGAAAACATAACTTTCATCGCTTTAGCTGATGTTTCCATTCTGCTCCTCTAACCAGGCTTGAAACGACTGCTGGAGGCAGTCTCTCCCAGGACTGGTGTGCTCTCAGGCTGATGTGTGGATTACAGTCAGATGTGTGTACTATCAGCACCTGCAGCATGTGTGAAGCAATAAAAATGACAGAGTAGAGTAAGGGAAGTGGTCCAGGACTGGGTATTCTGTTTGTTCATCTGACCTGTTTCGTAGCTGGAATGTAAATCCTAATAATGCCATCCATAAAGTGTGATCTCAATTGCCACTATCAGGTTATTGATCCTATAGAAGAATATGCTTGGGAATATAGACATGACCCTTTGGATCACAATCTGCCTTAATATTAGAGAAGGGGAGAGATTCTGAGTTCCTTTGTGTATGGGAAAATCTCCTCAAGCCAAAGCAGTGTGATTTTAGATCATCTATTGCAATGATGTAAGATGGACGGGATTCTCTGGAAGATCCAGGTCCTGACGTTGGTGTTACGTTGCTGTTAATCTGGAGTAGCTCCGTGGCAGCTGATGGAGATATTCAAATAGACTCTGTGAAATAAGGGTCAGGATTTGGCCCTCACATCTTTTACCTTTCAGAGTAATAACAGTGCATAGATCACTTGAATAGATTTGAAAACTAATCTCATTTCCAAGATGCTTCATGGCTGGCAGCGGCTCCCCGCTCTCTGCCAGAAAATCAAGTGTAAAATCTATTAACTCCCCAAATACAACCTTAATATGTGATGACTACACAAAAAAACTTGACAACGGCGAGGCTGCTGATGTGCCGAGACCCCTGCCTGTCACACCCTAATACCGCCTCGTTTTTCCCCCTCTATTCCCCCGTCTGTCTGATCCCATCTGTTGTCACTTGTTTTACACTAAGGCTGCAACTGTTGGAGGCTAGTTAGAAGTTTTTTTGTCCTTTGGTTTGTACAGTGACACGAAGGACAGCGGGCTTCTGGTCATTTCTGGCAGAGCCGCCTGGAGAGAGCCCGGAGCATCTGGGAGCTCCAAGACTTGAACCTGTGTGAAAACATCTCCCTGTCACAGTGAAATGCAAATAAAGACTCCGTTTTATCCTTAGAGTCCCAAGCAGCTCTATTTAGCCCGCTCAAATCTAGACAGAAAACTAAAATCAAACCATTTTCTTTGTTTCCACGGGTAAGTAGGAGCAAGAGCTGACTCTGCAGGCACTTCTCACAGTCTGTCACCACTGGGTGAGAACAGCCTACATCTGCCTCTCATAGCCAAATGCAAGGGTCCCTGGAATTAAAATGAGGTCTAAATCCCTGCAGGTGGGCTTGGATGAATCTCGTGGTGGCAACTAAAAATAAGATTGCTGTCAGCTCTTTGGTCCCTATTGTTCACAGAGGTTGTCACTCCACGTCGGAGCTGACAGAGGGACAGGTGGGCACATCTTGACTAAAAAAGTCCAGTTTATTGTGCAGGAGGGCTGGAGCTGAGACACTGGACAGAGTCGTGGACACAATGTCCTCACTTCTCCAACCAGCTCCATGGCAGGGCTTGCCAGCAGAGGGCTGGGAATATACAATTTCACAGAGGACTTGTTTCTCATTCCACAAGGTAATAACCCATTTGGTTGCTGGGCCGTGCTGGGCGATCATACAGTGGGTACTTAATAACTTAGAAACTCTTTAAAATATTTGGTAAATTGGGTATTAAACACTAAGCGCATTACACCGTGTAATGGACTCTACTGCAGCAAGCCGTGGGCGATTAAAACATTTCTGCTTTTGTATAACCAGGGTGCACAAATGCAGGAATTCGAGGGAAAGGAAAGGGATACGTGGTAAAATGGGCTGGTATATCAAAATTGAAGCAGATCAGTAGAACGCACTGAACAGGAAAGTTACTGCATTTTTTGTGTTGATGGTTAAATTTCACTTGATTAGAAGTAATGGTGGGTTGTAAATATTTGGAGGGTTAATGGAGATACTTATAAATATTACCAGAACCAGTTAAATTCTGTAGCCTAGGATATCCGAGTCCCCTTTTCCAGAGCAAATGAATGTACACAATAGCAATGTCCCCATGCCACCTTAAGAGACTGTGAAGTTGATTGAGTACCACGAAGTGAAAAGAATGAAGAAATGCATAAATATTGCACTCCTTTTGTTAGCCTCCATTTTAATTTGTTTTATAATCCTCAACGCATGCACAATTTGCCTTAACCCTCAGTGCATCGCCTTCAGCAAATTACACTGGCATAAGAATTTCAGTAATTTCAGTTTCTCTGCTGCTGACACTTGCCAGTGCATGCTACTGAATTTGCAATGAGCACCTGGCTCGAACCACGCAGAACTGGCTACTGCTCTATTTTCCTTTCAGAAGCCTGTGTTTGGTGCTTTTTTGTTTATCATAGCACTGCTTCTCTTTCAGAGAAGCTGAAAGAACTTTTTCAATGAACTTTTCGTCTGTTCAGAAACACATGCGGAGGGTAAATGGAGATTAATTACTGTCGAATTTACTAAGCTTTGCATCCAAAGATAATGAATTTTGAGTGTTCCTGTGTACAGCAAATTCAGCAAGGGAACTCAGTAAATAATGTGTGTAGTATTTAGATAGTGCTCTTTAAGCACTAATGGGTCTGTTCTTGTTTATTGAATCTTATTAACTTTATCTGTTTATTGTAGATTTTGGGGATTAGCAAACTCCCATGGTGTTACTGTTAGTTTGTAAAACCCCGTTGGCTCTGCTTTCAAAGCCACTTAGTTTTTGACCACTGGGTCTCTCACAAAGAATGGTTAAGTTGTCCTTGTGCCTTACTTAGAGACGTTCACAGTGGCTCGAAGCAGAGAAACTTTGGGAAGTATCCTATATGCTGAGAATCCTAAGTAGCAAAGGCTGTGACAGCTGGCCTTTGAGATTGTCAGGGGAGGAAATCAGGAGCTTTTCTTACCCCTGGGAAAGTGAAGTCTAGAGTTTGGGTTGCACCTATGGGCAGCTGTAGTCTTTCACCCTTCTTGGATGGCACTGAAAAGAAGTTTATATAAGCAGGTTTTTTGTGCAGTTGCATGCAGCAAAACATTTGAACAGATTCTAACCTTTAATCTCGTAAGCTGTCCTGCAGAAGTTCAGGCTAGGATCCTGCACTGTCTGGACAGCTATGCATATTAAAATCACTTTGCAGCACTTTTGTAGAAGCCAAGAGGCAGAATAATTGCCTGCGTTGGGAAACCAGTCCTGGTGTTTTTTAGAATACCAAAAGACCAAAAGACAAAAGTTGCCCCCATCCCTCCAAAAGCATTCAAGTTCCTCCTGTGGAGTCTCAGACTCCTGTTTTGATACAGCTGTGTTTTTCACTCCCATTCTGAGCATCCCATCAAGATAGACACGCACCGGTGCTAATGACACTTACAGAGTGAGATTTCCAAAGCCATTTATTTCTGGAGTTTCTGATCTCCCAGATGGAGTAACTTCACATGGGCAGTGAGCACACAAACACGAACACAACATTTCAGGTTCCTGTGCAGCCACCCACGAGATGACACGGAATCATGAAGCTCCTAGCATGGACTGGGAAGTGCTGGTGTTCCCTCAACAGCCCTTCCACAGGGCCCCTGCACAGGCTGTCGAGCAGCTGAAGGGGTTCCTCCTTCCCTGCCTTATTATCAGTTTGACACAGAGGTTAATGAGGCCATATGTAATTCTCTGAGCTTGTAGATGGTTAAAAAGAAAGGCAATTCAAGAAATAATGAAGTCCTACGTCTGCTACTGTTAATCATAATTTTATAAATACCTGGGAGAGAGGATGTAGGGGCATAACTCAGAGCAGAGTTTGGCTTTGGAACAACTGTACCATAACATTATGCCTCTGGAAAAGCAGAGCTGTTTCTGTTCTGTAACATTTCCTAAACCTATTCAGATTTAAAGACGATATATCACTGAACATAAAAGCGAAAGGTTATTTTTCCTCCCCGGCTGTGCTTTGCAGCAGAGCAGTGAGCTCCATGCCTGACTGGGCCCTGCACTCATGCCCAGTCGCAGCAGGGGTAGGTTATTTGCTGCACAGGGAAAGGAAACTCTGTGCATCCCGGGCAGGAGCCGGACTCTGCGCTGGTAATGGGAATTGCATTGCAGAGCACTGGGAGATCAAAATCCAGCACGGGGACTCGTATGCTTAGTGCGGGATCTTGGGAACACAATCCCTGTCCCCACATGCTCCCTACTGAAAGCTGGGAGGAAATGGGGGCAATTCGCCTCTGTTTTTAAGGAGGAAGGATTGCAGTGCAGGTTCTGGTATCTCACCCATGATCCAAAGCCTGGGGGGTGCTGTCTTTTCTCAGCATCCTCAGGAGCACTGAGTCCAGGCTACACTGTCCTAGGACCTACCCTTGGCTGCATGCCAGGCTGAGTGGGTTCTGCTCTTGCTGAGCTGTCCCATGACTATCAGACAGGTCCTGAGATGAACCAGGGTAATCACGATGCTGGGATTGCTTTGCCTTTCACCGACAGTTTGATCCCTCCTCTGCCATCACCAGCTCAGCATCAGGACCACATCACTGCGAGGTGCAGTTAGGCTTGGCACACTGTTGTGTTGGAGCCTGGAAAGATCACAGCATGCCTTGGTGACCAAAGATCTCACAGTGTGTGTCAAATACCACTGGATCCTTTCAGGGGATGGAAATAGGAACTGCTCCCACGTGCCCTGCTCATCTCCCAGTGCCCAGACACCATGGCCCAGCTCAAGCCATCCTGCAGCCTGGCCTCAATTCTCCATGTCTTGCTCAGCCTGTGCAAACCCAGGCTGCAGCAGAGGTGCCCAGGAAGGTCTTACATTCCCTAAGCCTTCATGTGGCTGATATTGCCTGCAAGTGCCCAAGGACCTTCTCCTAACTTCCATGGGACCTAAGACTGGGGGGCTATGCAAAGACCACAGAGGTACCAAAATGAAATTAATAATAGCAATCATAGCAATAACAACATAATAATAATTAATAATAATGTTTAAAAAGCAGTACAGGAAGGCATGGACCGGAGGGAAGAAAATTGATGATGACAGCACCAAGAGCATAAAGCTTGCTAGCTCAGTGTGTGGGTCACAGGCTTCTTTAGGAGTGCAGAGAAAATACACTGGTGAGCACTCATCTTCCCAGTCATTTCATTAAGTATTTTACTTAATGGCAGCTGTTGGCAAGGCAATTGGCCACCCTTTTCAAAAGCAGGACTCAGACAGAGACACCCACTCTTTAGTTGTGAATCACAGGTTGCATTCCCTGGGAAGGTCACAAAGTCTTAACTGCTGCAGATATGGGGAAGCCGAAAAAATGAGAAAGTTATGAGTGAGATGATTATGAAGCAAAAACTGATGGCTGCCCCAAAATGCCAGCCTGGTAGTTATCTATGGAGGAAAACAGCTCTCCTGCACACCTGCCTGATATATTAGGTCATTCTGAAGGCAGTTGTTGGTAGGGGCCACAGGTGTTTAATGTTTGGGACTATATGGAATGCAAAAAAGCACTTGCACAATGCATATTTCGTATAAAAATTATCTGATCCATAACCAGTGCATACCAGTACAGCTCTAAGCACTCCAGCACAGACTTCAGTAATGGTCAGCTACTTCTTATAGTATTTTACTGGGTTTAAATAAAGTTAAAATATGTGTGCAGCTGGGCTTGTGGGCTTTCTTCCTGAGAACACACACCTAATGTACCTCAACTTTCCCTGCGTGCCTCTTTTATCTACATTGCAACATAAATCTCCACCAAATCTATGACACCAAACCTCTGAACTCATTTGGGATTCACCCAGCAAGACAAAAATCCCAGGCCCTTCAGGTTGTTCCAGTTCAGAGGAGACCAGAGGACAGATGCAGGTGTCTTTTTGATGGGATTTATAAACATATTAGAATGTCAATAAACATACAAGGTCCTGTTTCCCTGACCACAGCAGATATCAAACAAATGAGAGAGCAGTTTCCCTGCTCAGAGTGGCTTCTTTCATGCAACATTCATCCACACCTGTTTTTCCTCGGTGTCTTGATCCCTTGCTTGGTTATCCTCTGAGGGAGGGATTTCCCCCTCCCTTGTACAGTCACAGAGTATCACAATACGTGGCAGACCAGCTAAGGGAGTCAATTCCTTCTTCTCCTCAAGCTCCAAGTCCCCATTTTGGTGCTTTGTTTGGGTTTTTTTTAGGAAAAGCCCTTGTTCCTTTTGTGCAGGAGCTCGGCTGTTGTGGAGGTGCTGTGTTGCAGCTTCCCAGCACCCAATATCCCCCCATGTTCAGAACAGGAAAATCTCCCCAAATGCAGCTGTCCTGAGGCAGAGCCATTGACTTGGGTCCCCCATGACAGGCTGAACAGCTATTTAAGGCTGATTTAGTAATAAGTGCAGTATAAATATCATCAGTAAAAATGCACCACTCCTTTTTTTTTCCACAAAATCTTGTTCATGATTCTCCCATGCAACAAACACCAGAGGAAAGTGGTGGCTCTCATGACACGACATGTCTGTGTGACATGACCAGAATCACAGTTCTAATGAGGCACAGCCCAAAGCAGCAGCCAAACCCATTCCAGTCCCTCTGAAAACAGAGGCAGATATCATCACTCTTCTGCTCTTGGTAGCACGAACACTTGCAAAGCTTGGCTGAAGGAACATTAAAGGTAGAAGCCATCTCCAGGGTAGACAGCGCTCAAACCACTCGGGGCTTTGAAGAGAGGAGGTCAAAAACAATATATCAAGTCAGTTATCAGCCAGTCCTGTCTTCCCTTCCTCCCCTCCCTCTGGCTCAGAGCTGCAGGAGCTCAGGTCCTTTGATGTAAACCTGTCAGACACTCTGGTCTCTTCCCTGCTCTGCCCTGCCCTATTCTTCCACATACACATTTGTGTGAGATTTTAATTATAGGCATGATCATATTGGTAAGAAAAACCCTTCCTTAATTACACGCTCAATTAATTCTAGTAGCTTAGGAGTTGAAATACAAAGTTAGGTGAAATCATTACTGCTGCATCTAAAGTTGAATCTCTCCGTGGCCAGGTTCCGAATAATACTGTGGAAGTAATTCTTCTTTAGAAAAATGGATTTCATTTAGAAGAGATTAAATTGTTTTGGATAGAGGGAGTTAGAGTATCATCTGGTGCCACTGATATTCTTTTCCAGAAAGACTAATTACTTATAAGACTAATCTTTTCAGCAAATATTCCACGATCAGGCCAAAGAATTATATGGCACAAATAAGGTAATATTTAGCCTCATTAGGGTTGGCACAACTCCACCCCGAATGTATTGTGGTGTTTAGAGAGAGATCAGGTAAGATGAGCGATTAAATGTGTCTTCATAACACCGGATACCTCTCTGTGGCACCAGTGCCTCAATGCTCACCCCCTCGCTGGTGTTTGGGTGGCACTTGTACTGGTGCTGATGGCACCCTGGTAGGGATGTCCGAGAAACATCTAGGCTGGAACCAGCTCATCTGAGCTTTAGACAGGATCTGTCCTTGATTAGACTGGTGACTCCCAGTGTGTGGGACAGGAAGCCTGTGTTGTGTCCCCAGGATCCCTGCTGACACCTGCAGCAGTGTGGAAACAAGTGGCACAAGTGGAGGGGAAACACAATCCAAGCTGGAATAAACAGTCTAGGAGGAGGGGAGGATGTGGACAGAGGATTAGGGCTGGAGAAAGGAGTTTGAGAAGAGGCAACCAAGACTAAACTCCAGATAAGTTCTGGAGTCAGGGGTAGAGGGGCAGAGATGAGGTGGAGCACTTGTGCCCATGGCATGGAAACCCCCTTCAGCCCAGACCCCATGTCCCAGCTGGATGTGGGTGGTAAAATTCACACATGTAAAGCTGCTTTTCAAAGAGGGAACGCCATCAAGATACACTGCTGGGAAATACTGGAGCAAGGGACATCCCTGCAGCCCTGGCCTATCTAACAAATGCAGTCCCACAAATGTTTTTTTCCACGGGTTTCTTCTTGTCTCCTGCATGAGATGGACAGTGCTCAGACAATGAGCAGCTATTCCTTATTCTGTATTCTCCTCATTTCCTACCAAACAACCCTATGTCTTATTTACTGAATATGGCCCTGAACACAGAATTATTCATTTTCTTGTGTATTTTTTCTGAAACATTAATTGCAGCAGTATCAAAGTTCATCAAAACCTGTAATCATATTCTAGTTTGTCTCTGTTTAACTGATGTAGAATTGAGCCATGAAGGAATCGTTAAAGGTTTCTTTCAGTTTTGGGCCATTTCTGACTTTTCTGTATCCTCAACATCATACAGCACTTTCTGTGTTCATTGTGTCCCTCACCATTTGCTTCTGGTAGAGCCCAGGCTTTCTTCAAGTCATGTGCCAGGGGTGTCTCTCAGAAAGCCAAAAATAAAGCTTAGATGTCAGAGATCATTAGTAAAAGTTTGGGATATATGAATCACTCATCACCAAGCATCTTCACCCAAAGACTCCTTCGCCTTCTGCAGCACTCCCCAGCTTCATTCCTCGTGCACCTTCTGTCTACCAAAAATGCCAAGGAGCCCTTTAGAAAGCAGACACCTTCCCTGATTCATCCTTAAGGCAGCTCCACCCCACACCAGGAAGAAGGAAAATATGGGTGCAGAGGTTAGGGTGAAGGCAGCATCTGATCATGCAATTAAAAATTGCATCATGAAACATCCACACATGCCTGGCATTTTCTAACTTTTCACCCTGATATCCACCCGATGCAGTGTATAACATCAGCAAGCATGTGACTGCTGTCACCTGGCTATTTTTTACTTAAGCTAATGTTATTCATTCCCTCTAAGAATTCCAGATAAACTGACTGCAGTTAATCATTTCTCCCTGCACCTTTTCGGAGTAACCCAGGCTGACAAAACAGACAGCCGTGGGAGGAGGTGTGAGCAGGGCTGAACTGACTGTGTGGAAATGCCAGGCAGCTTCTGAATGCACAAACAAAAACATGGCACTGTGGAAAACCATGTGCTGAGGGTGGGGAGGGAAATCGTGTCCTCCCATTTGCATCTCTCCGTATGCCATCTCCGCCTGGAATAAATGTCTTTGTCCACATGGAAGCTGAATCTGATTACTTTCCCTCATTTGACAGGACAGTAAAGAAAGCTTTATAAAATGAGTGTGACTTTTATGATGTGTTGCAACTCATTTTTAGAAATATGTGTCTGCATTTGCCAGTAGTTACCCTATTTTAAATCACTCTTGTGCATTTACTGATGATCTTTGCATTCTTGTTGAGTGTAAATTTTCTAGTTAGTAAGCACTACATTATTGTTAAAGTAGACTGTCAGGTAGATTGAGAAGAAAAAAATTCACAAAAACATTTTTGGCATTTCTTTAACCTCCAACCAGCTCTTTACAAGTTCTAAGTACTTTTTTTTCTCTTTTTGGCTTAAACCACAGTTTTGTCACATATGTCTGGGTTTGAGGTTTTTTTGAACATCCTTTTAAATGGGTGGTAACAGTGTTCTGGTGCCTCAGCAAGTGCAAGGGGAAACATCAGCCAAGAGTTTCAAGCCTCTCCCACAGACATAACAAACCTCCTTTGCCGAGTGAGCTGGCTTTTCTCCCGGATAGAGCAAGAAGAAAAGGGAAAGGTAAATGAGACTGCATAGTGTAGGGTCAAGTCTCTCCTGGCAAAACTCCTGAAACTCAGTAGAGATAAACTGTAGTTTCTCATACACTCAGCTCAGTCCCAGGCTTAGTGGTGGAAATGACTCACATTAATACGGGAACATCACAGATGCACAGAAAGATGGTGAAGTTGTTTGGGAGGCCATCAAAGGCTGGAAAACAACAAATAACAATGGAGAAAAAAACCCCAAAATCTCAGGAGAAGATAACATTTTTCAATCTGGGCAGAAAAAAGAGAAAGGGTTTCTTTTTCTTTTCTTTTTTCCATTTCTTTTCTTTTTTTTTTCCCCTATGGAAAGCATGCACACCATTAAATCAGCTTAAATCATTAATCTTCCCTGGGAGATATCACCCACGGTACAAACAGGGAGATGAAATAAAGCTACATTGCCTATTACGTATGTTGTAAAAGAATTAATGTCAGTGGAGAAAAAACCAAACCCAAAGGGAATGAAGTGCAGGGCAGAGAGTCAGTGATGTAAACTTGTGTTATACCACCACCCTTGAAGGAACATTCCTTGAAGGAACTGTGCCAGTTGTATTCAGCCAGGAATGTGGCCACTCCTTTGTCTGTGGGATGCTCCAGATAGTGCGGAATCAGGACCAAGAATCAGGAATGATTTAAAACTTTAATTTACAGCAAATAACTGGTAAATACAGCAAACAACCAAAACCAAACCAAACTGAATCTCAGAACTGAGGAGAGATTCATGCTGATTCACAAATGAGAAATATAGAAATATTACCAAAAACCTAAAGAAATGGTTAAAGACTCTCAGAAGCAAAAATTATTGCTGATCATTTACATTAATTTGACATAATTTATCTACTCTTCTGCTCCATAAAACCTAAGTGCAATACTTAACCTGCAACCCCCAGCGAGGTCTGGTGTATGTCACTTCCCAGCCCCGATGATGCTCGGGGACGTGCTCTGGAATGCGGAATGAAGGATGAGGGCTGAAGGGAAATCATTATTACACAGTAATCAATGCTGTGCATCTTGCGTGGCTTCTCGGCTTCCCTGGCATCCTACCATAGCTGTCAGAGGTTGGATTGGGTTTTTTTCTCATTTGAATAAGGTCATGGTTTGTTTGCGGGGTTTTGATTTGTATTGATTTTCTCCCTTTTATGATGATGGCAACACTCCTAAATTAGCCAGCAGCACTGAAGCCTCAGTATACACATTTTAGCACTGGGGGATAAAGGCACTAATGGTGGGAGAGAACGTAATTCTCCCAAAATCAGTGCAGCTGAAAGTGCAGTATTTTTAATTCATTTATTCTATATATTTTGTGGCTTTTTAAATGTAGGAGTGAGGCAGGGAGGAGTGGCATCAAGTGCTTGCCTCCCTGTAATATGTTGATAGAGAGGATAGACACAGTCCTACCCCTGCCACACTTGCAAAGGCAAAGACTTTCACCATTCCCAGGTGGTCCTAGAGAAGGACCGTCTGGACACAGCTTGGGATGGACCATGAAGCCAAGATCCTTCTGCCAGACAGTAATGGGACTCACTGAGGCTCTGAGAGCAGCACAGGGTGGAAATTTGGCTTAAAATTTTCCTGTCAAACCTTTTCCAGTTTGCTTGCTTCCAAGATGTCTTGGTCAAAGCATGTCAGCCTCTGACTTTCTCCCAGTCTAAGTCAAGGCTGCAATAGTATCCCAGGGCACTCAGCCAATGGGTTCCCAAGGGCCAGGAGCTCTGTGATAGCCCGAAGAAACACAGGGCCCCCACAGGGCCCCTGCACCCCAGAAGTTCTCTGGTGGAAAGGATTTGTCATGGCAAGATCTTGGCTCCGATCCTTTGGAACTTTTAGGTCCTTTGGTTTGATGCCGAGGCCCTGAAGGACGCTGCCGTCCTTGCAGTTCAGTGTCCCGGTTCCTCCTCAGGAGGGATGAAGACCTTGATACCCTTTTTGTTGTCAGGGCTTCACAGGGATCTAGCTGAGGGGCCTTTCACTGGGCCTAGGGGTTACAAGCACCCTAAAGAGTGTGGGTAACCCCTGGTGTCCAGGTCCCAGAGACAACAGGTCAGAAGTGAAATCAGCATTTTCCAGTCCAGCACCATCAGTTCCCCATGCTGCCTCATCACCATCTTCTTCCAGCAAACAGGGACTTCAAGAGTTTTCCACTGTGGCCTCAGAAACCTCTTTGTGTTGGCTCCCTGCCTGGCTCTGAATCGTCCTCCCAGATTGGTACAAATGCTGTTGAAATAACACACTCCCATGGATAACACCCCATAAACTTCTGCTGCCTTCTCCCACCGCCCTCACGGCGAGACGAGGAATGTTAATGCCTCCAGGGCGTCCTCTTAATTGCGTGGCACCCATCCAATGGCAGCATATGTACAGATTAGCTGGGACTGCCGGGCTGGGGCTGCCCGGGAAGGCCTGCGCTGCTCCTGATGCAAACACAAGGGGTAACTCCGCAGGGGAGTCAGCCATGGTTTGGTACCAATCCTCCAGCACAAGACAGAAGGATTTTCTGGCTTGACTCTAAAAGAACCCGTGGTAATAATGGGGTCCTCCAGCCAGCTGACTATGAGAGATTAATTAATACCCAGCACAGTGTGAGTGTATTCCACACCTTACGTAGAAAGGCAGAAGAAAGTGGAAGGATATTTTGGTGAATGAGAAAGTCTCAGTCAGGAAAAAATGAGAAGTATTGAATTACATCTGTACTATTCTAAATGTGATTGTTCCTAGTCCCTCAAGGCCGTGGATGCCTTCTAAGTGAATTGAAAAACAATGAAGAGAATAAAGACAAAAAGCAATGGCTGTCAATCTGAAGTGATGGCACTGTTGTGTTTGTTGCTTTGACAGGCAGAGCTCTCATCTTTAAATGAGTTTGTGATGTGCTCAGAGCAAGCAACCTCCTTCGTCAAGAATTCACAGAACACCAGCCCTCACCTTATCCCAATGCCATGTGAAAGCTGATCAAGTCCTAAAGATTGCTTATTCCCCTCTGAAACTGGCATTCTGAGCTGGCTAGGAGGTTTTTTTCTGGGGATTTGTTTAGGGGAACAGGTTGGGCAAGCAATGAACACTGATACCTGCACTCTTATCATGTGCTGACCATCTTCCAGGCAAGAAAGCAAACTCTTCTCCAGCCTGATCCATCTCTCGTTACTGGAGGTTTGGTGGTGTCATTGGTGGCAGCCTTTTGCGCACTGGGACAAAGTCTTGGGTCACTCCTCTGCTTGGGTCACTTCTATGCAGCTCAGCAGAGCTTTGGTGGAAGGGTTTGGAGGCTGGTTAGGAGCTGTATTCACTTGTCATAAGGCAGCTACAAACTCAAACTGTGCAATTATTGATGTGGTGACTAGCAAAGTACTCAGGAGCAAAAAACAAGGAAGCTGCCAGGCAACTGCATGAAAATAGAGCCAGATGAAAAGTGAGCCCCGAAAGGTAGATGCTCTGAGATGGAAAGGGTGGGTGTGAGCTTCTGAGGATTGCTGGATGCAGAAATGCTTGTAGCTGAACCTTGTCTGACATGCTTGTTGCTTCCTTGGCCTTAGGGAAATTGCTTAATCCTATGTTTTTCTCTCCCTCAGTTTCCTACACCGAAGTTGTAATACCTGCCCACCTACACACCTTTCAAAAGAATATTCTGAAGCTCTGTCTGTTTGTAAACTGCTCAGGAGACAGCATATGCCAAACTCTCTCAGTACATAGCAAAACTGATTAGAAAATTAGGCCTGGAAGGCTCTCAGGCTTGGACACAAAACAGGCACTGTAGGAGTACGTCCAAACTGTTCTCAATATTTCAAAGAGATTTGACTCCCAGGTAACCAGCTCCTCTCCCAGTGCTCATCTAGTCTTACCCTTAAAGAGGTTTTCCTAAGCCCCCTTCATTTCTCCCTGCAGAGGAAGCCAGATTGTCCTTCTCTTGTAATTAATCCCTGCCCTATCTTCCACCTCTCCATGACAATCTGTTTCACCACCCCTCAGGCTTCTCTTTTCTGGACCACAGGAACCTACATCATTTAACCTTTCTTCACTGGTCCTGTTTTCTAAACCGTAATCATTCTCATTGTCCTCTTCCAGAAATTGTCTCATGCATTATTAGAAGGTGGTGTGCAAATGTGGACACAATCTCCATGTGTCCTACATCCTGGATCTCCATTCATCTACATCCTGAACTCATCTCTCAGATGAGATCTGCCTTTAAATATATTTTATTTTCATTACTATTATTATTATTATTATTGCTGCAATATAGCATTTTGCTGTTGATTCATGTGTGGTTTGGGATTCTAAACACTATTTTCAAGATTATCTTTTACATGTCATGAAGATTTACCCAGCTGGTAAGATACTGCCTGTTTTTGTTGTGAAACCTCTCACAATTTTTCTAATTTGTCAGCCTCTGATATTTTTCTCTCTGCACATACCAAAATGCCAATTTTTATTGGCAAAGTGTTGTAAAATTTAAGAGAAAATGCTATTATTGCTACAGGTTTACTTTAACCCTCCTATAAAAATTAATGTGAAGTAAAATAAAAGCCCCAACATAAAATGCTTTAAAAGCCCGTGAGCAGGATACTCATCTCTGTTACATTTTACAGGGTTTAGAGAGACTATAACCCCTATGAATTTAGGGTTGAATCTTTATCATGTGTAAAGATATTTGCTTTGACTTCACGTGTAGCAATAAGATTCACAGCAAGTAAGGAGCCAGCCTTTAACCTCCCCTGAAAGCCATAAAACTGAGACCCTGCACACTTTGGACCAGATCTTCTTACCCTGAGAACCTCATGCATGCAAGGAGGGAGCAGCACAAGTGGTGGGAGGAGATGGCCTCTCTGCATCTCTGAAGCATGACCTGGATTTCTCTCTTCCGGGACAAGTAATAAAACCTTGGCACAGAAGTGCAGCTAAAACTCCCTCTGTTTCAAGCATGAAGTAGTGGAGGTATCTGCCAAGTCCCCAGTGTTGTAAGTAGTTTCATAAGGTGCTGATATTTTAGTGCTGGCCATCAGATCCAGGTCAAGTTTGTAGCCAAAGGCCACAAGCCCACATCTCACACCCAGCTTCGTTGCAGACCTTCCCACTATGCTTCCAGTGACTCCATCACACCAGCAACAGCAGGAGCCGACATTTATTCTTTGATCCAAGCCCAAATTTCTGCTTGGCTCATGGTCTGACATTGCATTCAGGGACATATAGTCCTTGCTGGATAATTAAGGGAAAAGATGGACACAATTTGGTAAATAACCCATAAATTAAGCCCGATGCAGGAGCTCTTGGCAGCAGACTGGTGAAACGCTTACCTGAGGAAAATTTGGCCCTCCCCATTGCTCCATGTGAAGCTACCGAGTACCTTGCATATTGATTATTTACTAATCAGGAAATGTACTTTAACAAGTTTATTCCTGTATAAACTTCTCAGGCGTGCAGACTCTTAAAGCGGGCTACATTGCTACCAATTGTATTTTTAATTGCTGTATTTAGAGAGTCTCATTGATCTAATCAGAGCTAAATAAGCCCCATGGTACTTCCCCTAGTAAAGTTTACTGAGGATGCGTTTCTTTCATTTGCTGTAAATGAAACCTTCTGCTGTGCTGTGCCTGGTCAAATGCAACACCAGCGAGCAGAGGGCGACGCTCCATCCTTTAATAAATTTGTTTTTTCTGCAGTTCAGAATTCCTGTCACCCAGGCAGCAGGAAAGCAGCTGGGTGACATTATCAGTAATTGCTTAATATTGTCATTGCATTTGCTTACAAGGAAAAAAAGCCACAGACTATCAATCAGCCAACAGAATATTCATAGTCTGTGATAACACTAAGTGCTTTTTGAATGTCATGGCAACAGTCACACAAGCAACGTGATCTCGTACTTGATTACTTCCTGCTGCATTCCTGATAGTGTCCATAAAGCTCCATAAATTTTGCTCTCTTCTTTTTTGTTTTTTTTTTAAATTTATTTTGATTTGTGTTTGGCAAGGGTGCAAAACAGACAGTACCTTTTCCCAGAGTCTCCCAGTGAGCAGAGCCTCTTGGGGTATTTGCAGCTCCTCTGTAGCCCGGATGGGTCCAATACTGGACCCAGCATTCCCGAGTGCATTTTAGGAATTATGTCTGGATTATTGCAGAAGGTAATCTCTGAAATCAGATTTGAGGCTGACTTCTGTGAAAAAGATTTAGGATAATCTCATTAAATAATTTGTCGGAAGGGCCTTTCAGACACGGGAAAATAAATTGATTTGTCTAAGACACATCTGCACCTGACTCATTCTCTGTCCTAGTGGCCTTTGTTTTTCAATTGTTTTATCTCTAAATTGCTTTATCTCTAAAAATTAAACTTTCTCTAAATTTGTGAGTTCATGGATTTTAAGGGCCAGAAAACATTAGTAGCCTTCTGCATCAGAAAATTATTCGGTAATTTCTGTATCAAGTCCATAACTTTTTAAAAGCAAGTGGCATATATTTTTTGAAAGAGCTGCTTGGAAATCTGCAGCTGGTCAATGTGCCACTATATTCCCCTAGTAGATTGTTGCAGATATTCGCAAACATTCTTCTTAACAACATCAAAGTTAACCAACAAAATGAAACGAGGAAAAAGGTGATGTCCTTATTTGCAGTCTGAATTCGCTCGGCCACAACTGTTGTCCCTTAGAGCTCATTATGAACTTTGCTTCATCTTGAAGAACTGAGTCCTGTACAAAATCTCCTCCTGCAAATGCTAACAGGTTGTAATTCTTGCTTAACCTTTCCAAGGATAAACTACTTTAGATAAATTGGTTTAACAAAAGTGAAAGGTTCTCTTGGGGACTGGTGTCTGAATTCATGCCAGATACCTTCTAGATTCCTGTTTGGCCTCCACTGTGTTTCTCCTAAACCATTTCTAAGTTCCATGAGGACCTGAAATGCAGGGTCCCAAGTGAGCACACTCTGACAAGAAGGTGCAAAGGGGTGAAGGGACCATCACTTGGAAGAATTTCTGTACAGCTCTTGAGCAAATACCCCAGCTCCTCCATCACCCACCATAAATGGTCCCTGCCTTCTAGATGTATTAAAAAAAATATTAACTACATTGATAATTTTGTTGTAATACCTTGGCTATTTTCCTTCGCTCTTTAAAAATCCAAAGCAAAACAAAACTAAACAAACAAACAAACAAACAAAAAACACAAGCAAGCAAACAAAAAGAAACAGACTAAACAAAAAACCACCAAACAACAGAAGAAACAAGAAATACAATGTTTGACCAGAAAAGTAAGGGAAATAAGTAGCTTTGTCTCCTCTGAAAACACAAACTCTAACTTCAGTTTTACCTTTTCTATTAGATCCATTTGTCTTATCTTATCCTCAGGGTCTTGAGTTTCTTGATTTTCATAGTGGAAATAATGGAGATATTGTGGGCATTTGTTCCATCCCTGCAGGCGTGGCCACCTCTGGGGCAAGTGACCACGCACACGATGGTGCCCAAGGACTCAGCTGTTCCTCTGCCAAGAGATTATTTGGTTGTATTATTTATAAAGTGCTTTGATAGGCTCGTTTACCGGGAGCTAAGTAATGGCAAGGCCTTTGAGGGCTGGATGCTTGTCAGACACTACTACATTAAGTCTACAAGTGAAAATCAAACCGCCTGGCTTCAAAGAGGTTTGGTTGGTGTAAATTAACCTGTATTTTAGAAGTTCTGGAGCAGATGTCATACTTTGCCCTGGAGATCTCATTACTGCTCAAATGTATGCGCAGATTTTGCCACATTAATAAAGCAGCGGGGCCCCCTCCCCCAGAAAGCAGGATTAGTGGCTGGTGTCTGTAGTTATTTTTGTCAGAAACCTTTTGAAAGTCTGTGTGAGAAGAGGAGGAGGGAAAGTTCAGAAAAAGCCAGTATCTGTCTTTATTAATTACAGGATGATTAATTATTTAATCTGCCCAGATATCTGTATGCACAACTTAGCTGATTCTCATTTATCAGGTTTTCAGCATCATTAATCAAGGGAAGTTTTAAACGTGAGGGAAGACAGGTTGATTGAAGGTGTTGTGTGGTGATGACCCCTCTGGAGCACACACTGCCTGGCCCCGGCACCAGGGCCATTGATCCTGCAAGGGGTGATCCTGCCTCCTGCTGAGGAGGGCCTGGCATTTGGGCCACTCCATGATTTCCTTTGGGCTGCTCCATGGCTACTTCTTCAAACTTTTTCATGAGGTTTGAAAAGTGAGAGCACAAGCTAGGTAGCAAGGGAGTATCTGGAAATGATTTTGACTTAGAGCAGCTGAAGAGAAGTTGCCCCACTTCAGCTGAGGCTGTCACGGTTCCTCTTCTGGGACCATCTTCTGGGAAGGTGTACATTTTTTGGGAGTGCTGGATGGTGCTTTAGCTTAACCCTACTCCACCGTGGTGTGTTACCTCAGCAAGTGCATGCGAGCTTCCAACATGTGCAGTCACTGGCAAGGTACCAGGCAGTTTGCCGTGCCACAGGGCTGATCACACCTACTCAGCTCCTGAAGTACACTTCCAAGCAGAAGTCATTTTCCTACCTGCTTTAAATGTCTAGGCTGGGATTCAGGAGGGAGAGTGATAAGCATGCTTGGACTATTCAGAGAACATGGAATGGCCTGGGTTGGAAGGGACATTGAAGATCATCTCATTCCAACCCCTCTGCCATGGGCAGGGACACCTTTCACTAGACTCAGCTCAGAGCTCCATCCAAATTGGTCTTGTACACGTCCAGGGTTGGGGTGACCACAGCTTCTCTGGGATGCCTGTTCCAGCACCTCGCCATGCTCACAGTAAAGAACTTCTTTCTAGTATCCAATCTAAACTTGCCCTCTCCCAGTCTGAATCCATTCTCCCTGTCCTGTCACCCCAGGCTCTTGTAAAAAGCCTCTCTCCATCTTTCTTGTAGGCTCCTTTTACATACTGGAAGGCCACAATTAGGTCACCCTGAAGTTTTCTCATTTCTTGTCCAGGTGAATGAGGGTGCAAGGAAGATGTAGATGGATGTAAGCTCCAAGCTGGGTGCAGACTGTTTTTTCCATTTTTTTTCCCCACCTTCTGCTTAGGACTTGGAAAATGCCAGTTTATCAGACTGCAGGTGTCAACTCCAACAATTGTAGAATAGTTTTAGAATTAATCTGATATTATTGGAATGGCTTTTAGATCCTTAGCTCCTGAAGTCAAGTTTTACTGGAAGTTGGCTGCCAGATTTCATTTTACAGCACAATTTTGCTTTGTGATTGCTACAAGCAGCTTAAGAGTAAAACCCAAAGGATTATTGCAGGCTTAAAAGTCAGATAACATACACAAACTTGAATTTTTATTTTTCATGTACTACTTTTTCCTGATTTATGGTGAATATTGATGACTTAGGGTGTGTAGAAATATTCATAAACAATTGAGCCAAGGTATCTGGAACACTCGCACACTCCTTTTTCATGGCAGAACCTTCTCATTGCTGAGATTGTATATCCTCATCCTGCTTAATTGCTTTGCTTGCCACTGTGTGGCCAAACCTGGCACTGACTTTGCCAAAATCTGCAAATCACTGTTGTTGATCCATTTCAAGTGCTAGTTAGAAAGCAATATAAAATCAGTGTCCAAATTTGCCTGTGCTGCACTGAAGGTAAATGCATGCCTTGCCTTTATAAATAAATCTCAGTTCAAAAAATGTAGCTGAATAGCAAGGAAGTCTTACAGATAATTCAGTTATTATTTTAGGATGGAAATTGGTGGCTACTTAGTCGCAATCCTTGTTCTGGCCCTGAGCAGCAGAACAGGGCCATGCCTAAAGTCTCAAATACACCTGCTCTGCTATTTCACTCAGAGAGTCCTGTTCCTGGAGGAAAGACAAGACACTCATTTGCCATAGCAGTATCCTGCACATTAAACTCGCCCATTAGGCCAATCTCCAGGCATGACTTCAGCAGCAGAAGGATGTCTGTCCTGTCTGCCAGGAGGAGCAAGGATTATTTTCCTTTCTAAGCAGGGTTAGAGGTCACCTCTCATTAGTGTCCTGGCAGTGAGTAAGGTGCCCTCCTATTATGATGATCAGGGAAGGGTGGATCAAGCCAGCCAAGGGCACTGCAGACCACAGAACCCCACTGCAAACAGTTCCTGGAGCTTTACTCCACCTTATTTTATTTTAGACTTTTCCTTTCTGAGGAGAATCTCCCTCCTTCCCCTGCACACATCTCGTTGTCGGGACTGTCTGTGAGTCATTATTGCTGTGTTATTTCACTGAAGCTACCTGAGTATAGCTTCAGTATCCAAAAAATTGTGCAGAGCAATTCAGATGCCACTCAGGCAACAGTGTGGCTACTACAGGTGTGGGCAGGCGAGAGCTGGCCTCCAGCAGATACCTGAATATAGGTTCTCATCCACTCCTCCTTCCCTCCAGCACATCACAGCAAGGGGCCGTGGGCTATTTCTGTAGATTTAATGCCATGCTGTGAATTCAACCCCCCGCCCAGACTGCAGTGATTCATGTGACACCAGAGAAGAAAGAACATAAAATCAGAATTTACCTTATAATGAGACACCAAGCTAGGAGCCAAGGGATAGGAGTTCTCTTCCTATTTCGGCTGCAAGTTTTGACAACTCCACTAATCTCGCAGTTTCTACAAAGAATGGAAAATTCCTGTCCGCTTTCTCTCCTAATCTCCAAGTAGGTAAAATTTCATTTCACTCTCCTCATTAACGCAACATAATTTGAGCTGGGAACTGCCGTTCAATGGACAAGCATCTGAGCATCTCTGTGGAGTATTTTTTGACCGCCCTTTCCTTTTTGTGTCTAAGTGATGGGCTTGTGAGTCACAGAACTCAGAAACAGAGCCTCTTCCCATCATAAAATTCTAATTGCAAATTAACCTTTGTTTGATTCCTTGTTAAAACATTATTCTCCCTGTAATTGAAAAAGAAGGGAGCGCAGTAACAAAGCACCTGTTTATTGCTGAGCTTTCTCTGAAATGTTAAGTCTTATGTTATCAACTGTTGCCTAACTTGTGAACTAATTAAAAATATAATGTAACTACACAGGATTTTTCAGGATTCCATGAGTAATAATTGGACTGCCAGGATACTTGGACAGCACATAAAAATGCTGCTTTTGCATGGAGCTATTGCAATATGTTTTGGATTTTTAGCATGACTACATGTTCATATAATGAGAAAGAAAATTTAACAGTGCTTGTAGCTAAATTATCTTTTGCTATTAGTCATTTCTCTACACTGACATCAACTCAGTTGTTCTAAAAGCATTTAAATGCTGAGGACAAATTTTGCAGTCTCTTCGCATGCAAGCTCTCAGAGAAATCATTTGAGATTTTTATGTACCATCAGCTTGCAGTACATTAATAATGCGATTTAAAACATTGTGGAACAGTGGGAAGCCTCCATTTGATATCAACTAGTTTTTCATCCAGCCATAATTGAAGAGCAGAGATATTTTTTCTGTTCAAGTTCTTTCATATGCAAGTCCCCATAGATGCCAATAAACTGAACATTTGAGTTGTTATGGAAAGATCAGAAAAAAGGCTTTTAGTTAGTGGGGAACATTATCCAGTATTTTCCTGCCGCTTTTTGTAGACTTAAGTCAAAATGTTTGATGATTAAAAACATCTGTGGAAGCAAGTTCTGAGTGTAGTGAGGAGAAAAGAATTATTTCTCCTGGAAGTTCTCACTGCAATAAACAATTCTTTTCCCGAGTCTGTAATGGAGTAGATCAATAAAACAATTGACGGTAACCATGGGAGAAGAAGAATAACAGCCTCGTTTAACATTTACAGACTGATGCTGCTGAAAGACTTCCTAAATGCTTTAATTAAGCATCACAACAACCCTATGATGCACCATACAGGAAGAGTTATTATCTGTATCTTACAGGTGGAGATCAGCACTAAAGCCCCCTGTCCAGGGTCTTGCTAATTCACTCCCAGTCATTTGCCCCCAACTTCAGAGGATGCACCCTCATCTCCATATAATGTTATTTATAGGTCAAGCTTAAGAATAAATGCTCTCGTGACTAAGACTCAGATCTGAAAGAGGTTGTTTTGAGGGGAAGCTGTTGCTGCTTTGGGTACTGAGAATCTGTTACTCTGTGTGGGGAGATTGGGAAAAATCAGAACAGAAATTATGAGCAGAGAGAGTGGGAAACTGCACGAAACCAATACTTTCAGAGCAATATTTGCACATCACATATCCCACCTATGTGTTCCTAATATTTTTTGGTGTTTGGCTCCAGGTTATCAAAAATCCTGGCTTATAAGGGCTACTGGGGTCCTGGGTGGTCCCCAATGTGTGATCACCTGCAGCCAGCCAAGAGACAATGGAGAAGACAGGGAGCTTACACCCTGATGTGTGATGTATAAGTGTCTCCAACCTTCACTTCAAAAAATTAGCCAGAGATTATTTAACTAGAAATATTACAGAGGTGAAAGAATCTACCTTCTTGTCTTAGACTGTTCTCTCCTAAGAAAGGAGGGAGCCAGGCTCAGTTTTCACCTCTGTCAGGAGGTGTCACAGCTTCCCTGCCCATCTCCCAGGAGCGTGTCCAGAGGTGTCCTTGGATACACTCACTCTCCATCATCCCTGGTGAGGCCTTCCCATCACATTTTCCTGGAGAGAAAGGAAGCATTCAAGAGCAGGAGAGGTCTTCTCCTGAGACCTCCCCAATATTTTATCTGATGATGTTCAGCAGAGAGTGCATCTATTCTGGGGATTCTGAAGTACAACTGCAAGACACAAAGTCCTAGATGCTCAACTGGTATACAGCAAAAGTGGCTCCATTCCCAGTAGGAGATTTTCTGTGTCTTTGGTTTTATTTATCCCTCATCCTTCCGTACCCTTTCTCTGAAACATGACCAGTACTCTTTCTTCTGCTGTCCCCTCTGTCTTACTGAACTAAACAGTAGCTTCTGCCTTGCTTTACTCTTGGCACATTTTTGTTGTGTTGGCTAATGGGCAGCTCCAAGGGAGTGACGTGTTATGAAAATAAACAAGACCAAAGCACTTGCAAGTGCAGCATATCAGGTCTACCAAGGACTGGAGCCCACTTCCTGCACTGGCTTTTCCCAGGCTGCTTTCACTTACAACTTCAAGCCCTTGACCTTAGCTGGCAGTGGCAGGCGTGGAGGGAACAGCAATGAATGTACTTCAGTGTATGCAAAGATGTTCTTCCAGGCAGAGATCCTGAAATCCCCTCATTAGGTGCAGAATGAACCATAAGACATTTATTTATTCAGGGATGATTATGTCATCTTCCATTACAAGCACACGTGTGCCCAGGGAACTGAACTGTGGCTGCTTTTCTACATCACAGACCCCTCCCTCTCTGGGACATCCAAAATGAGTTTCTCTTGGAAACACTGAATAACTACATGTCAAAAACTATGGCCGTGCCTATGCATCCCCTGCACGATGGGAGACACATTTGGGTCTTCTGGAGTTAAATTTGGCCTTTCAGGCATAAGATATGAAAAGAAATACTGTCCCTTTACTATGTCTGAATACGGGTCCTTCTCAGTGCTCCAGAGTGGTTTGTCTTGTCCTGAAAGCCTTTATCTGCTCAAGGCAATCTCTTCCACAATACTGTGCTATGGGACCAGCCTCTGATTCAGGAAACTGTTTATTGAAATTAGGCTAAACTTCATTACCGAGTTTGGCAGACATCTTTCTTCTTCTCTCATCTCAATGAAAAATTTTTTAGGCCCATCATGCATTCATTCACTTCAATTATATTCTGCCTCTCATTGCAGCATGTGTCTCTTCAGAGTACATCCAAACCCCTCCACTGTGGCATAGAGTCACCTCCTGGGCCTTGGGCCTTACAGTTCTCCATCCCTGGCCGCAGATGACCTCACGTGGCAGCTGTGTCCAAGCAGCTGAAGTCCCATCCTTGCCATTGAATCAATGAGAATTTCTTTTGTACTGGTCCTTTTTTCCTGTTAGGAGGCATGGCAGCCTACATTTGAGAGAGAGAGAGATGAGAAGCTAATGGGGGATTTCTGTTTCCCATGTATTTTTATCCAAGCAGTGTTTGGAGTAGATTGCATTTACAGGCATCATAATTGTCTGGAGTGCTTTTACCAAAGAGTGCCTGGTAAAAATGGCCTTTTGCTTTTCTCCTCCACAGCATTTTCAAATATCTCAGTGCAGAGTACATCTTTTATCTTCAGCAAAACCAACCAAGAGATGGAATTTTAAGCAGGGATTTTTTTTTCGTCTTTAGTTTTCTCTTGCTGCTGTTGTTATTAGCTTGATTTTTTAGTTTATAAGCTAGTCTTTAGGGTCAGAGAAATGTTTTGACAGAAAGGAGAGAGATTATAACAGATAATGTAATAATCCATTTGTTGTGGCTGCTGTACCACTGAAATTTGTATACATTGGAGACCGCTAATAAAAATGGAGCCATTTACACATAATTTAGTTGATTGAGTTAGTTCTAACTCTTTTGCAGCTGCCTCTGAAGTGCATAGTTACTTAAGGTTATTATTTTGAGAAGATTTTTAATTTAGATGGATGCCAGAGATGTAGGCTACTCTTATTAGGAGACATTCTGTGCTGTCCTTGTACTGTGCTTTATATAATTAGTACATACTTAGAGAGTACAGCTATTTAATAACCCCTCTGTGTGTTCCACGTAATGATTATAATTACACCAACGACTGAGCGCAGAACCGGGGTATCCTACAGGACGTCCTTGCGGTGTAGAATGTCATGAATTTTAACCAATTTCTCACTCAGATTTGGCTGGGATATCCCAGGTGCCCACCACGCTTTGTGGAAACAAAGGTCTTTGTGAGGCAGTCCCAAGGACGGACCCTTCTCCCAGCCAACAAGTCACTCACACACTGGGAATACTTAGAGATGCTGAAATGCAGAAAGCCTTGGCTCGTGTGCATGGACACTAGGAGCTGTAAGCAAAGCCATCCTCTGTCTGAGTCAGTGGCGGCTAAAATCTAATGCTTGCTCCCCAAAATGAATTTTTGGTATTGTTTTTTTCCCCTTTTAGTAGCTGCTCACATATCACCAACACACTGTACACACTTCTCGGCAGAGAGCGAGCTCTGCAAAGGATAAAAGCCTAGAGAGCACGAGTAGCCATGTGCCTACAGGCATTAAAATTAGCCTGCAGTCCCCCCAGTTCATTACGCCCTTCTCTGCAAGCTACATTTCAGCAGCTGTGGCATTTGAGCCAAAGAAGGACAAGGCAGAAATTTATTGAAGAAAAACATTATTATTATTTCCTTTCAAGATTATTTTCCTACTAAGAAAACCTAGAAAACCAAGTTCACAGCCTTTAAAAGTAATAATGCTCTACAAGTTTTGAAGATTATGTTTTTTCCAAGTCCACCGGTTGTTCCTAAGCCAATCTGCACATTCCTAATGTAAGGTCTTGAACCCTTCTCCTGGCAGGAATCATATCTTAACAGCAAAATGGTCCAGCAGGCCCCCTCCTTCCCTCTTTGAGTTTGTGCTTCTCAGTGCTGGTGACAACACTTAGCCAGTTAAGCCACATCAGGAATAAGAGGAGTCCAAAATTCTCAGTGGTGCTCAGTGCCATTGTTTGGAAATCTTTTCTAAGGATAAGCATTTATATTGAAAGAACAAAGCAGATGGACCCTTTTTCACAGCTTTGTCCATTAGCAGAGCAAGCATCACCTCATAACTGGGTCTCTACTTGAGCTTAGTGTGTGGAGTGAAGGCAGGGAGGCCACTGACCAGGTCCGAGTGCTGTCCAGCATTCCTACATGCTCCTGGTGCCAGAGCTCACAGAGGTCTCCACTCAGCCTTCTGCCAGGTGGATTCTGGCCGTGGCCAGGGCACCATGGCCTGCTCTTCGCTGCAGTAGTTCATTACTTTTGCCCAATTATTCACAAAACAGCTTATGCCAACAAACTTCAGCAGGTCATTTGTTTCCAAGTTGCCTCACTCCCATCACGGATCCCACTGCAGCCAGAGGAGAGACTCAGCTATTTCACACCAGTGAAAGACACACCCTAAAAATGCTGACATCCCTGATTTGCCGCAATGATCTTCTTATTTTCCCCTTTTGAAAAGGAGAGTAGCAAAAAGCAAGTGACTTGCAGAATTATTCATGCTAAACTTCTTCAGAGCTCTTAGATATTCAACACATTCACAAGCATTTGTTAGATCTCGGAATAATTTTGCAGAAAGAGTAATCTGATAACAAATCCTTCAGTTTATCTCCCTGCAATCCAATCTACTCCTTGAGTTACTCCCTTTGGCATCAAAATCCTTTCAGCCAAAATGTCTTTTATGTTCTTCATTGCCAACCCTTTGCTCGTTGCAGCTCGGGATGTCTAATTTCATTAACTTGCTGGTAAGAAGGAGGACATTGGCCCAGTAATTTTAATTTCTTTGGAATGATAAAAGAGACAGATTTCTAGTGCAAGTTGTTGGAATGAAAGAAAATCATACCTGCAGAACAATAGACTGAGCTAAATGTATTTTGGTGTGGTACACTGACAAAAGTTAGACCTTTTCCTGCCTTACACAGATGTAGAGCCACCTCCTCTATAGCTAAGGGAGAGACACAGTCCATGACAGTGGTTTCTGCCCTGCTGTGTCTACAGCCATGCCGTGGGGTGTGGAGAGGTGGATAAATTTCTGTGGTCAGCACACAAAGAGCACCATAAAGCTGCATTCTGGATGGATCACAGCTGTTGCTGTCTGAAACACCTACCTGAGAAGTGCAGCCTGCCCCAGGCTTCCTGTATGCTCCGTGGAGAGAAAGGCACACAAGGCGGGTGAGCAGAAGTTAGGCTGAATGTCACAAGTGCTCGTTTTCTAACATACTTCTGCTCAACTTGAGACTGAGATCTGGCGTGAAACTCTGATGTGGGTCCCTGGCGTCTCTCAAACCTACAACACTATCACTACCTATCAGCTGAGAGCACCTTGAGACTCAGATCTCCA
Source organism: Mohoua ochrocephala (assembly GCA_013398855.1). Taxonomy (NCBI): domain Eukaryota; kingdom Metazoa; phylum Chordata; class Aves; order Passeriformes; family Acanthizidae; genus Mohoua; species Mohoua ochrocephala. The sequence goes on along the minus strand of VZTA01005503.1, from coordinate 263,945 downwards.
CACCTCATGCAGAGAAGAGGGCTTTTATTCTAGGAATGACAGTAATGTTAAGGGAATAACAGAAAGAAGATTTTCTAAAATGCACTGTGCCAGTGAACAGAGAAAATGTGTTTCATAGGTTAGCATGTTGCCCGTAAGCAGATCTGACAGCTTAATTTTCTAACATGGTGCCTGGGAAACTTGAAATGAGCTTTTCAGTTAAGTGCAGGACACAGAGGCTCCACAGTGCGTCCAGTGAAGACTTTCAGCCATATCTCCTCTCCCTGCTCCTCAGCTTCCTCATTCTGCCTCTTTCCTTCCATGAGATGCATTTCCAGATATAACTACCAAACCAAAAGTCTTTGTGTTTGTCTGCTGGCTTTACCATGGCATAGTGTGGACAGGGATACCCTCATATCCTTCTTTTACAACAAAAACCTTCAAGACCTGAGTTCTGGGTATCAGCATTGCACACGTGACTGTTTGTAGCTGGGAAAATAATGCAAAAGTGCTTCAGCACACATGCAAATAAGGCACTATACTGGAGTTATCTTAGTGTTAACAAAACCCAGCTAATTTTCATATCCAGGATGTACAAGACTAGTCAGCACTGACATCCTTGTTCCTATAATGTGAGGAATAAGTGGGACACCTCTTCCTGGCCCTGGGAGAGGGAGAGGTCTGAGGATCACATTGTCTAGCATAGGACACAGATGGCTCAAGGTACGAGGCAGATACCCAACTGCTCCGTGTTATTTCAGGACAGCAAAGTCTTGCACAATCCCTGGAGGAACAAAACTCGGAGACCTGGACGTGTTTAACCAAGCACTTAACTTGCAGTGATTTACAGCGGTTGACATTGCAGCACTTAAAGTTTTACCTACCACAATAATGACGTGAACTCTACATCCCAGATGAAGGTCCCAGTGAGTAAGCAGTGACAGCAGATAGTGCTGCAGACAAATGTAGCTGCTGTGATCCGGGGCATTCAAGGGAAAAGAAAAAAAACTCCAAGCAGAAGTCTCCAGACTCAACAGACCACAGGCAGGCATTGGCACAAATGAATTCCAAAGTGCTTGAGAGATGCTAAAAGGAAGTCTTTTGCATAAGTCAGATGCTCGGAAGTTCATTCTGACAGTGGGCATCATTTTCTCCACCACGTGTGTGCAAGCATTTGCCAGTCAAATGGTTGCTGATGCTGATGATAAGTTTCTGGCCTAAAATACCCATAGGCTGCAGATATGAACCTTAATTTCTGTGTGTGAGGGGATGTCTGTGGCAAAACGAGAGAGACTGCACCTCACTCCCTTCTTGCTTTGTCATGCTCTTGGTCACCTGCATGTGGTAATGCCCAGGACACCATGCCTGAGTGCCACTGTTGGATTGAAGCCCCATGAAGCTGTCATAGGTGCAAGAACAGATGCTGCAGCCAGCCTTTCCCTTTGCTTCTCCTTTCCACCGTGGAGTCACGGATCTTTAAGGCTGAAAGGTCTGTTTTGAATATCAAGCCGTGGCCCTTTGTTTGCCAGCAGTGGTCAGTAGGCTTTCCTGTGCTCGGGGTAATGGGGAAAGAGGAGAGTGTATTTCCCCAATGTGTTTCTTGCTCACCAAGGTCAGATTGAGGCCAGCGAAGACTTTGATCTTCAAAGTCCCTGTGCAGCTCAGGAACAAGCATCTCCATCCTGAGATCATGCTCTTTTCTCCAGGAGAAGCTGCAGCGATCTCTGTTAAAAGTAAAACTAAAATACTTCAGCCTCAAATGCTGGCAAACCCATGATGTGACCCTGGAAGATCCATTCCCACAGCCAGCATCTCTCCCAGTCAGAAACGAGTGTCGTGCTCCCAGTCCAAGCTGTCTGCCTGCCAATCCCAGCTGTTGTATCTGTTCTCCCAGCCCTCCCCTCCTCGAACCTTCCCTCCCTGAAGGCAGTGGTGGGTTGTGCTGGTGGCAGCTCCTGACACACACATTGTGTTCCTCAACTCCTTGCACTTCCTGCGTGGTTTACAGAGATGCCACCGTGAAATGCTGTGGGAGCAAAAATGTTATTGCTCCATGTTGGCGGCTTGAGAAAATTATAGCTGAGTTTCTGGGGTTTTTTAAAGCTGGTAGCTCTATCTCACTGCCCAGAGTAATTTAACCTTGCAGTCTATGAAGGGAGAATGCTAAAGTGGTTTTGACTGGGAGTTAATCCATTAATTCCACCAAAGTACCCAAATATGTCAATCTTTGGCTCCAGCTTTCAGCTTCTAATTATTGCCCAGGGACCGAATTTGGGTGTTACTTCAAATGTGAGATGAGGAGGAAAACAACCCAGGAGCTGATTGCAGAAAACGCAGGCTTTAATCTTCATTATCAGCTTCCCTCCTGCAGAATTTGGGGTGCACCCAGCAGCTGATGGGGAAGGCTGACCTCTGCCTCCCCAGCCTTGTGGGCAAGCTTTGCAGTGTGCAGAGCAGAGCCAGCCTTCCTGGAGCACAACACAGCTGGAAATCTCATTTGGCTGAGCTTCTCATTATCTCAAGGATTTTGTCAGTCAGAGCTACAGTAACCATAGAAAAAGCTACTTCAAACAGCTCTGATTGTGTTAAGGTCCTTTAGGAGGAAGGGGAAATCATCCTGGGATGTTTTCATTTTGGTTCTTCCAGGATCATGGAGTGCAGATCAGTACGCAACACAAGAAGCACTTAGAAACATCTTTACATGGAAATGAAACAAGAATCAGGGCCTAATTCTGTACATCAGCTCAGCCAAGGGAGCTCTCTGGTTTTATTGCTGAAAGGTTTTTGACCTTTCTGATCCAAGGAGCACTGAGGTGAATCCGGACTGGGATGGGTTTTTTTGTGTAAATTACAGTTTCAGGTACATGATGGCTCTTTCATATCTGAAAGAAATGGATGCAATGCAACCTGTGTGGAGGTGTGTGTGTGTTTATAGCTCACGAGTGTTGGGTTTTTAATAGATGCCTGTTGCTCTTTAAGCAGACTGTGATTCCAAGTGTCTTCGTGGCTTTCACGTAGTGCGAATGACACAAAGTTATTGAAAACAGTGCTCCTCCAGATGCAATGATTAACATAAAAATTAATTGGACAGCTAAAGAAACCCAAAGCTAAACTTTGCTCAAACAAACGTGCTGTGCATGTGAACCATTGCTGTCTAGTTAGAATCACACACTACACAGACCTCACACACAACCACTGTTTTTGCCCACAGCAGCAGGAAGATGTAAAGCTTTTTATTTTCTTGCTGATGTCTATCCCAAGGGGATGCCATTTCTTACAGGAATCCTTCCCAGCAGAGTTTAGCTCCTGCAAACATGTGTCTCACCTTTACATTAGAGTGACAGCGAGAATCTTAGTTCTGTTTTGTGTCTTTACTCCTGCTTTGGAGTACAATTGTACGGATTGCTGAGCACCTTCGCCTTCCACCGACATCAGGGCACATCCAAAGGCACAGAGGGAACTCAGCACTGAGTAGGATCAGGCTGTGATGCATCAGTATCGAGGTCAGACTTACAATGCATTAATATCGTTCAGCAGAAATATTAGCTGTCAAGAAGCTTAGAATTATTCTTTTTATGGCTTAGGGAATAGCATTATAGCAGGAATGATGGGAATATAAATTCAGAGGGTGTTTACAAGGTGGGAAAACAGGAGTCAACACAAACGGGCTATTATCTTGTTTGGGGTTGCCTGATTCTCAGTGAAATGAACGTGGACAAGTTGTGCTGAGTGGGGATTTTCAAGGTTAGCGGAGACACGGCGCCGTTCCCAGGGGAGGATGAGGAGCAGACGGTGATGGAGATGAGCCGCAATACAAGATGTCAGGTTTTGCACCCCACAGCAGTGTTTCCAAAAGCAAATGATGGAAGATGACTATGGCCCTGATGAAGCCATTTGGCTCATCATCATCTATGAAATACTGTCTTTCTCCTCTGCCCCAAGCCCCCAGCAGACCTGCAAGGGTCAGTGGGGTCAGCTCCCTCTGTCAAAAATGCTGTGGCTCGCCAAAAAGAGGTTGAGACAAGGCACAGAAATCTCTTCAGAGAGTTAGAAAAATAAAAAAACCTTCCAGAATAGCTCCAAATAATACAAAACCTGTGAAGTCATTATGTATGTTGCTTTCAGAGATTAACACCAACACAAAAATATCTGTCAAGAAATCCAGAGGTGAAAATGCAAGAGGGAAAGAAGGGAAGTCAGCCGCTATCTGTTAATAAATGTATTTCTGAAAAAATATTTTCCTCTTAGGCACCATTAAGTCCACTGGTGACATCAACTCTTGAAGTATGTCACATAAAAGCCTGGTCAGGTCAAAGGAAACATTCTGGCCTGGACTTAAAAGGGAATGTTTTGAAAAACTTCTGGCAGATTGGAAAATATAACAGCCTTCAATTTATATAAAGATGGTGATTCCAAATATTATTATATCTTTCATGTAACGGAACACCATGAAGTTATTAAAATATCTGGCAGAGGAAGCAATGAGACAAAAGATAAATATTGCTTGTAAAGAAAACCCGAAGTACATTTGGCTTCGAGGGCCATGCGAGGCATGCACATGGGTTGTGGTAAATTGCAGTCGGATATCAGCTTCTGGTTCAAAAATGGTTAATTTGATTGGAAATATTTTCTAATTATTTACCGCAATTTAAAATGAAATGGAAAAACTGGATTTTGGGGGAGCTTTTTCCCTTTTCTGGAGATAAATCTACTAATTCAACTGTATCCAAAACTTAAAATAGTTTGGTTATTTTTCAGGGATGTTTAATCAATAACTGTTGTTATTTTACTTCCAGGATAAAGTTTTACAAAAAGGTCATACATTGAGTGCTTCTGAAATATAAAATGTCTTGGAAAGGTTCTAGAAAATATTTCCTAGAAGAAGACTTCAAAATGGTTTTGTAGGACTAGGACAATCTGTGGTTCTGCCACTGAATTAATGTAAAAACAGAAATAGTCTTTGAAAGCAAGAATGATGAGGTGAATTCTATGACCTGGTGTTTTCAGGTCAGGCTAAATAATGAAAATTGCCAAACTGTAGCCTTAATAATCTATGAAAAATATCCTCAAGGTATCCCAGTAATGCAGACATTCTTCCTGTCTCAAAAGCAATTTTACCACACTGGGTTTTTTCCTTCTCTCTTCCTCATGACAAAATGTCCCACATCTCAAATACATCATGATATTCCTACTGCCTCCAATTTAATCCAGCAATAATCACATTATATTTCCCCTGTATATTGATCTTGATGAAGCACTGGCTCCAGCAGCTCCCTTTGGTGCTTTTAGGTGGAATATCTTCAAGCACTGGAATAAAGTCTGGTGTAATTAAAGATCTGGTGCTGGGGACTTCGCTGCATGTACATGAATAGTGTTTGGTATGCACACACTGAGTTAGTCTCCACACAAAATGGGACTGTAAATGTTTGGGCTGCTACTAAAACAAAGCTCCAAGGCTGAAGAATTAATTTGCTTTTCCCAGAGTCTCTGGTGGTACCTGACACTGCGGTAAATGCTTGATCCTGAGCAATTCTGCAACGTGCAAATTTCAAGCCGGTGAGAGCAGGGTATAACAGGATCATCACAGCATCCTAGAATGGGGTTGGTTTGGGTTGGAAGTGACCTTAAACCTCCTCTAATTCCAAACCCTCTGCCATGGTCAGGGATACCTTCCACTAGATCAGGTTGCTCAAAGACTGAGTTAGGCCTCGGTCATGGTGCAGGCATTGGTTGTGGCTGGTCCCTCTGTGTGTGTGTGTGTTAGAGTGAGCTTGCAAAACCCTCCCACCATCTGATGATGGCTCTGATAGGTGTTAGATGTAGAAAAGTATTATCCTCCCTGCTTCATAAAAACTTGGCATTGAAAGTACTTGATTGTCACACACTCATCACATTTATCTCTGTATTCACGTACCAAGAAAAAAAACCAAAAGCAACAAATAAATCTTGAGAGACCTCCAGTCCAACATTCTTCAATTAGTAAGAAATCCACAGCAAGTCTTTCAACCCCCACACCTCAACCATCACTCCTTCTTTTAACCTGACTGAGTGAAAAGTTTGTCCTCCCAACCTTCAATATTAAGACCTTCAGAGCTGGGCATTTCTTCCAAACTGAGAGCTGAGTAAAGGCCACATCCCCTCCCTGACCTCTCCTATGCAGCTTTTACCTGACTCCTAATCGGGTCTGACATGTTCTCCTGTAAACATCTCCTGAAAGGTCCTCAGTACCTTCAACTCTGTCTTGATAATTAAGGGCTAGGTTGTTCCTGTTTGGCTTCTCCATCTTTGTGAAGTTCATCTGTCTCACTGCTTTGGGACACTATATCACGTAACAGCCGCAGTCAGGACAGCTGCACAACACACAGGACACAAAACTGATCAGTATTTGTGGAACAGTGTTACTGTCTGCATATTTTTCAAACAGATGATTTCCTGGTTTGCTTGGACGCAGGAGGGGATCTGAGGTGCCCCAGTGCTCTTCGTGGAGCACACAGAGAGAGGAGAATTGGCCACTTGTAGCTTAATTTTCAGGATGCATTAAATTCAGTGCTAGTGCTGGTTGGAAAGGCCATGCTTCTTTAGCAATTAACTATTTCTTATTTGACATGGGAAATAAATAGCTTTTTATATATCAGAACGAAACACGTTGGCTATGTTTCAATGCAGCTTACTAAGCTCTTCTTTATAATAAAAGCTTTCTGAATTGGAGTTCTGCATAGAAAACACCTCATTCTGTATTTGACAAGCTGAGGTTCTCCTGGTAAAGCCAGGAGACTTTTCCGTGCTCCCGTCTCTGGACTCTTGTTCCCAGACTGCCATTCCCTGTTTCAGGTCTGGCTGTTAGCACACGACTCGTGCTTCTACCTGCCCACAGCCCTCATCCAGATCCCCATCTTCTGATCACACTGGCATCCATAATTGTATTCTAGAGATTAAAAACAGGAAAAGAGAGCCCAGCCCCTTTTTCCTAACCTGTTTTAAGTAAACAAACTACTTTGGCAACTCCCCTTCACCACTGCAGCCCCACATGAGGCTCTCCTCTCCAGCCAAGGAAAAGGGTTCACAGTTCTGCCTGTTTCACTGGGATCCACAGGGATTATCACATGAGCAAAAGTCATGCAGGGCATCTAGGTAAACTTCTCTTTGATCTAAAATCTTCTCTGTGGAGTCAGTAAACCTTTCAGAAGTGGGATCATCAAGTACAAAGTGTCTTCCTATCTGTCTGTCCCTCACCTGCTGCACACCGACTTGCCTGGAACAACTGCTGCCTGGAAGGACATCCTCCTCCATTTAATGGATTTTGGGGGGCAAGGGGAGGGAGGGGAAGGCTTAATCGCCTTCCCAGCAAGTTTCACTAGATGGCAGTAAGCTGAGGGAAATGAGGGAGAAACCCCGTTTTTGAAGGACTTGGTAAAAACCTCAGTGACCAGCTGCTTACTCAGCATTGCACCCCAAAACAAGAGACCGCTCCTCAGAAGTAGCACCTCTGCAAAAGGCATCATGATTTACTTACAATTAATGTCTCTTCAGCCTCTCTGAAGGCTGCCACTGTCAGGAGACTGTCCAAGATGGAAAACTCCTGCCTTCACTGGCTGCTCTGCAGGGATACAGAAATCTGCCTCTTGCCTCCCAGCTTCTCCTTCTGCCAGGTCGGCTTGTCAGATCATTTCCTTTGGGGGTCCAGCTTTTCTGTAACCCCAAAACAACCTCAAAGGGTCAGTTCATGCCCAGTATCCTGGAATACTTTTGTGCCCACCCTTAGAACACTCAGCAGAGCACTCAGTGCCAGCAGAGTAGTGTTTAAAATTATTGCGCCTGCAGGTTCTGGTGCTGAGTGGGACAAGCTGCTGCGTGTNGGGCGAAGCTTTCTCCTGAAAACCAAGAGGCTTTCTTTGGACCAAATCATGGTCTAATATCCCTTTTTTGACCTCCCCTTCCCAACTCAATGCAACAGAGTAGCTTGGTCTTCCTGCTGGATTTAAATGCTCAGAATCTGCCACTTCGTTCAGGTGGGAATTCTTCAGCTGGGTACTGAGGGTAACCCTTTGATTCGATGCTGGGCACCTGGCTTTGCCCCTTTCCTCTTCTTCCTTGGTGGCAGGATGGCTGGTGGCAGTGTCCTGCCCCATATACTGTCTGGGACTGCAGTGCTGTGTCAGACTGTGCAGGGATATCAGAGAGTAATGCAGCCACTCACAGAGTTGGACTAGAAGGTGCTAATTGCTGCCAGGAGGCTTTTCCCTGCAGGTTCCCTGTGGGTATTGTCAAAGCAGGCTGAGGCTAGCCGGGGAAGAGCCACTGTGGGAAGTGCTGTCAGAAATGAGAGACTGTCAAAAATTTGTCAAAATAGGTTTGTTTTAACAGAAGCCTCCACAGGAGACTTCCCAGGCCAGCAGTGGGAAGGAGTGTGTCAGGGTGACTAGTCACTGACACTGTCCTCAAGTCCCTGTCCCAGGGAGGACTTTCAGTGCTGGCACAGGGACACCTCCTTCTCCAGGCTCCTGTGAGAAGGTCCAGAAGTCTCTCAAGTTTTGTTTCCTGAAAAATTGCAACAATCCCCAAATTTAAATTCACATATTTCTACCCTAGAAAACCTTCTAGTGGAAGGTCTCTGTCCATGGCAGGGGGATGGAACTAAATTATCTCTAAGATCCCTTCCAATCCAAACCATTCTGTGATTCTGTGCTCGGAAAGGAATTTGAGGGTTTTTTTTCTCTCAAGCTCTCATACCAGGCTGCACAATGGAGAAAATGAACCAACCTCCCTGTGCATGAAGCATAAAAGGACCCAGCTCCCTGGCAGACCCAGGGAGAGCCACAGGGTGTCCCTGGTGCAAACACAAAGCTTGAACACCATTACACACTTAAGCATTGAGATGAAAAACCTAGAGAAGCTTTTGCAATGAGCGAGGACTGTGTCAACACAGACCTCACTGCAGCAGAGGACAAGAAGGAGATCTGAGCTACCAGGAGTAGCATTCCTCATGGAATGGAATCAGCTGCAACACTCCCCAAGAAGCCATAGAATACCAGTCTCCCAACCACACAGCCTGTGTCCCTAATGGGTGGCAGGTGGCTAAATCAGGAGAGTGATGAATTTAGATGAAGAGTGCTACTTGTAGCGGTCTCTCCCTCTTTCTGTTGGCTTTTGGGAGAACTTATACTCTTATTTTAGGAGATCTTGATGACCTGCTTATGGCTAATCATTTCACATTTCAGTGATGCAGTGCCTGAGTGAGACAGAAGGGCCTCAAAGCCCAAGGCTGTGTGTTTCATATCAATCTCTCTTACAAACAGAAATAGCCTTGCAGGACCCAATTCTCCCCGGTTTTGTTATAGCCCTCAGTAATTATTTTGAATTGAAAATCCTTTCGAAAGCGTGGTTTTAAATGAAATATTTGCTGCCTGGACAGATTTACAAGTTGGGCAACACGATGCAGAGATTTTCTCACCTTTTTGTAGCCTTCCTTTCCTGCAGGACATTGAAGTGTTGTACAGATGAACAACACAATGCCATTTTCAGTCACATAAAATCAGCCTTACTTTAATGGGTGATAAGAGCTCCCAAATGCATCTTGGCTATCCCTGGGGGTTGGCTGTGCAAGATCCATGCAGCCTCGCTGGCATCAAGGATGATGCTGCCGTGACTTTCCAGGACTTTAGTCCCTTTTATTCCTCATGTCCACTTAGAATGACGTTGATATAATGAAATAAAGATACTAAGCCCAGCTATTCCTTATGCATACTTGTCATGAACACACAAGCTGTTGTCCCAGGAAATCTCAGCAATCTTTCAATCTCATTGCTCTTAAGCCTCTTAAAATTACTACAAGCAAGCAACACCAGTGCTTGGATTTGTTTAAAATCAGAGGGAAAAATGAACTTTCAGTGATAACGCTGATGTTGATAATATCAGGCTCTCCTACCCTAGGCATGAACAGTCATCTTCTGCTCGTGACCCATCAGGGATTCCAAATCTGTATCAGTTACTCTGAATGTGAAGCTTTTGAAAGCGCCAGCTGTGCCGTGTTAATTTGCTACTACAGAGCTTAGCGAGGCCGGGGCACCAAATCGCCTGCAACGCTCGTGGTATTGATGTGGCTGATCGGGAGCTTTCAAGGTTGGTTTGAGGTGATGTAACCTACACCTCACTAAGAAGATTAAATACATTAAAGGGAGGTTACTGCAAGCACTGCACTGTTGCATGCTCGGCAAGACTCTGCTGTTAATTATTACGAAGCCACCGGTCTCTGCTGCAGGGATTGTGTCAGCCTTTGATTGCACTGGTTTAGGAAGCAAAGAGACATGGGGTGCATTTTAGCATCCCAGTTAAAAAGGAGTCCATGGAAAACAAGCAGAGAGCTGAGAATACAACCAAGAAATGGATAGCATCTTCATTTTCCTTGCATTCATAGGTGCTGTCCTTACAAGCAGCTGTTTTCTAAAAGCTTTTAGGTTGTCACATAGGAAGATGGAAACACAGCCTACTACTGCTAATGAGATTACAGACTCTAATGCCCTCCAGAGACACCAAAAATCCCCGTTCAATAGAGGACTTAGAAAACAGGGGAGAGGTGATTAAAGGTGAGCTCTTACACAGCACTGTCGCAGCAGTGTCCATCCCCCTGCAAGGAAACCTACTGCACACACCAAGGATGCCTCCAAACTCCTCATCCCACTGTGGTCAACCGCAGCTATTTACTCATAAATACTCTTGAGAATGTATTAATTGCCACTTGTTTCATGGGATGACATCATTCAGCGGAGGAGGGGAGCATAAAGACCACGGCACTAAGCTGGATTTTAGGTAGGGCAAGTCTAGATTTTGAGTCAATCAAAACCAAAAGTCCCTGCAACCAATCCCCCTCAAACCCCCCCCCAACAAATCAAACCACAAACAAACAGACAAAAACAATCCACCAAGAAAAGCTCTCTTAGAAATACTTCAAAGAATTAGGTTTACGACAAAACCAGCAGAGGTTCCCCAGCCCCTGGAATCCGAGGTGCTTTATCAGTTTGCTCAAAGTAGTGTGACATCTACACATTTCTATGTGTAGTGGGAGGAAGATGGTGCTGGTATCTTGCATACTGACAGTCTCTGATAGTGTAAGCAAGAAAATAGGGCACAGTGTTATTTAAAAAAACCAGCCTCTGGTGAATGGAATTCCTCATGGCAGCTATAATGATGGGAAATCAAAGGAGAGGGCTCATCTCTCAGGTCAGACTTCCTGTGATGAGACATGAAGATTTAGACCTTCCAGCTTTAAGAGGCAGGCAGCTGCAAGTGTGGAGCTGGGTCTCCACCTGGATTGGGCCTAAACCAGTGAAAGTCAGTGGTTTGGGTAACTCAGTCCTACCTTCTACTGCTGTGAGTGAGAGATTAGCCAGGTCCTTTGTGTGTGTGTGGTGGGCACACTGCTCTAAATACATCATTGTTTGGACTCAGAGGGAAAGGGGGCTTTCTCATGAGAAAGGAGAGCTTGGGTTTTACAGATCCAATTCCTATTAACACCTTTGATCTCCTCAGTTACCTCAGGCAAAGCTGTCCCTATCTCTCAGTTTCAGTTACCTGGTAATAACCATTATCATCCTGCTTCTCCAAAGGACAATGTCTGTATTGCTCAGAGTGCACATCCCCGGTCTGCTGTACCCACTGACATCACAGTGTGGAAGAATTTCACCCAATGAGGAGAAGCAGGTGGAATGGTGATATTTCATATTCCAGTAGCATCAGAAGAAAGGATGCTTTCAGCACTGAAGCCTTGGGGTCTTGGCTCTTGGGATCATTTCTCTAGTTCCAATAGCCTCTGACAGGAGAGGGCATTTGCAGCTGCATCAGTGCAGACCAAAACTTGGCTGCACACAGACATGTCTGAGCGGTGTTTCCAAACTGCTTGGTAAAACTTGCCCTGAGCCATAATTGTGCTCTTAATCTTCTCTCCATAACATTTTCCTCTTTCTCTCAGTATCACTTTATTTTGCCAAAGTCAATATTTCAGCTGTTGTTTGCTTTAAATTTGATGTTTATTCCCAGCGTTCAGATTTTATTAATTCAACTCCTTTTTATTACTGTTTGTCGGCCTTAATTCAGGAGTGTGTATCATTTGTAGGTGGAGTAGTATGACTACTAAAAGGCTCCCTGACATAATTTGCTGCCCTGTTAACAGCAGCAATAATTTGAGCAATTAGCAAAGCCTTGACATGGGCTTTAGCTTCTCTGCCACACAGGAATACCTCCTCGGTGCATCTACCATGCTATTTATTACTCCTCCAGCAAGTCCCAGACTGAAACAGTGCCCCAGGAGAGCAACCTGTAATCAGTCCCCTTGCAATGGCTGTGACTGGATGAGCACTAAATAAGTCCTGGCCTTGATTATGTTAACGAAGCTGTGTGCGGATTGCCCACCGGGAAATCCGCAGATGGAGCAGCCTGTGCGCTCACAGCATCCCCGACAGTCCCTCTGCCAGTGACCATGGCTTTCATAACAGAAGGGTCACTTCAGCTCTTGGAGATCAAACCTGCTGGGATCCTCTCCCAAGAGAAGCAGAACCAATCTCCCAACTGGTCATCTTCATCTTCTCCAGTAACTCTTGGCAGCAATGGTTTTTGTCCCTCACATTAAATACACCTCTGTGGCCCCTTGTATGAAGTGCAAGGTGGCAACATTAAGTCTCCTACACCAGTAAATAATGGGAAAACTCCTGCAGGCTGACAGGGCATTACTGGTTCAGCCAAGTGGCACATCCGAGTCTCAGAGGGGATGTCCAAGGCACCTGGCAGTCCTGTGTTTTACCATCTCACAGTTTGGATAGGGAATTGAGACAGGGATGTCTCACACAGAGCAAAAACTCACGATAGAGCTGGAATTGCCTCAGGCCCTGAAGGTACCTCCGCACCCTGAGACAATCCCTTTCCTTAGCAAGGCAGGATTAGAGCTTCAATCAGAGGAGCCGTGGAGAGCAACCCAAGCCCCTGACCGGCCAACGAGGTGGGATTCAGAGCCCATGGGTCCCTTCAGTGCGCTGTGACACAAAACACAATGCTTTAGCTCCAAGAAAAACAGCTTCATTAAACACCCTGGAAAATTTCACATTAAAAAACCCTGTGCAATGTCAGAGCTTAAAGCCACTGTGTTAGAGCTCTATTTTTGGATCTTATTAAAATAGATACAATCTGTGCATAAAATAAATTACTTGCCTTTCAATTTTCAGTTCAGTTAAAGATTTACAAGTAAGTGCAGTAATTAACAAACTTGTTCTGCTTTTTGCCATCAAGACCCTGATTCCACACGGGGTTTTGGTGAGGTCTGTGCTCGGCTGGCTTCCCTCAGGTGGCTGAGGGCAGGTCACAAGGTCCTAGCCCAGAGGGGTACTCCCCTCTGCCTCTGCTCTGCAGGCTTGGAGGGCTCCACACTAGGCAGTGCCCTATGAGCTCATTGACCCACACCTCAGCTTTTACTCTGCACAGCCAGACCCACACGAGAGGGTTGGAAGGCACTTCCTCACCTCAGCAGTGTCTGGGGTGCACTGGACACAGGGTGACAATATTTGCAGGTGTCCATCCCAGAAGGATGTGGCTGTAGGATAGATGGCTGAGATCCATGCTTGTTAGCAGGTTGGGCTGGAGGCAAGTTTGAGCTGGCTCCCAAGTGTCTGACACACTGTGCTGATTAACTATAGATTATCTGTTCAGGAGGGATCATTACGATCAGCTAATCTGCCCTGCACCATGGCAGAGCCCTGCTGCCTCACTCCTGCATCGGCAGAGTATGGAAAGGTCTGTTCCAAGAACCTCTCCTGCCGGACAGGTGCTTGGAGCCACGCTTGAGTTACATCCTAGACTTACCCTTTCCTTTCACTGAAGTTCGTCAGCAGGATCTCTCAATGAGCTTAAAGCTAAGCCAGCCCAGACCTGATGAACTCACACCTAAAACAAGTTAAAGTCTGTATTTCACAGAAACAGACCTCAAGACTGACAGGTTGAAAGACTGAGCAAAATAAGGTCAGAGTATAAAAAAGAGTGCAGTCTGCTTTAGCGAGCAACTGGCATCTGCAACCAGGAGCGATTTCATTCTTTTGCTGTGAGTTGCTGCATGACGCGATCAAACAGGAATAAGTATCTGGAATTAAAGACCAAAAAAATAGCGCAATTGAATTGCTGATTTCTCTGTAAGGCTCCCTGAGATAAAAGAGTTGTCCCCAGGGAAAAGAGAGACTTGGGGAAAGCATGAAAGGCATGGCTGATGTTTCTCTGCTTTGCATATAATCCCCTGAAAATTGGAATGTCCAAAAGCTTGCGACAACAGAAGCGGGACTAATGCTCTGGGATCACATGAGCCATTATCTGATTCACAGGTGAAGATGGTAATAAAGTGGCTGAAAAGCCAACTGCTAGCGAGAGAGCGAGGAACAGCAGGCTCACTCGGTTATGGGTCCTGCCAGAAACACCTCTTGAGATCAAGCAGTAAAAATAATTAGGGTTGGGAAGGCAAGGAGTGAGGTTCCCAGATGGTGTGGGCGATAGATAAGGAGTCGTCCTTTTTATCTGCTGCCAGGCCATCCGTTCATCCAGTTTTGTGGCTGACTCAGATCTCTGTCGACACGCAGGGCTCTGCGCCACCGGAGCTCTCAGGGCAGCGTTGCTTCCAGCCTGCATTCAAGGCTAGGCAAGCTGTGTCTTGTTTTGAGGTTTGGTTATTTGCTTCTGTGTTTACACAACAGAGAGGAAACTCTTGCCAAGGCGAAGATGGGTTGACACCCCCCTCTGGAGGATCACAGCTGGATGCCTGAGGGTGGATAACCTGTCTGCACCACACATGGCTCCCACACCACGCTGCGTAACACTGGATGCAGCAGGGATGGCCTTTGCCAAACCTGTGGTCCTGCATGTGCATAAGCAAGCCCTGCCCAAAGATCAGCTCCATCACTGCTTGCTCATTCAGCAAATATCAGTCACAGGGGTCATCTGACCACAGCCATGACCATCTGCAAACCAATCTGCCTTTCCTTCCCAGGTCTGCCAGTGTCCACACACAAAGTTGTAATTTGCCCACAGAGGAAGTCACAAACGGTCTTTTATAGCTCCCTGTGTATGTGATTTTGTGCAGGTTTGACTTTGGTTAGTGATGCACCTGAGGAAGATCTTTATTGAGGAGTATGTGGAAGGAGTATCCTCTGCTGTTGCATTCACCTGAATAGCACTAGCATTTGCAATCACACTGGCTGCAACAAAAATCTCTCAGGCATCCCCAGCCTCCAGGAGAAAAGGCAATCAACCCTAAGGTCAGGAAAACACACTGTTCCTCAGGGCAGCACTGCACAGGCTAGGGCTGCTTTGCAATTCCAGTGCCTTCCCTTCAAAGCACACAGTCCTAAGCCTCCAACCGATTGTGGCAGGTTTTTACAGTGTGGAGATGTGTCTTGGAAGGACAGATCTTTGGGAGTGGATGAATAACAGGGCTGGTCAAAAGCAGATGTCTGTCATAAGGTCTGTCTGAAACACAGTAATCAGAAGCTGCCCAAAATTTTCCTGGCTCTGTTGGTGATGGCAGAGCAGATCCAGACCGTCTCAAATGTTCATGTTAGGGTACCTGTGGTGGAGCCTTTCTTTATGGGTCATGCTGGTAGCACAGAAGTGTGTGGGCACCCTGCCATTACAGACACGTATAAGGACCCAGCAGTGTAGCAGCTGATGAGCTTTAGTGGAAGAGATGTCAAGCTAAATTGGCTTCCTTGAGAAGGCATTTAATGGATCCATTTTATATGCAGTGCAGCTGCATGCCTAGTGCTGTGTTTCAGGTCAGAACTAGTAATATCAAGGAGCATGGCCTGCACAACCAAGATGCAGAGAGGAATCAGAGTGCCAACATTCCCTGCTCCTCCTGCATTCGGTGGTGTTCACAGAAACCTGATAAGTGCTCAGAGAGGGAAAGGGAAATCTATCAAAATCCTTTGCAGTGTGGCTGTGAAGCAGCCTCCTTCCCAAGCCCATGCTGCTTTTGAACAGCTTCTTGCTTCACAGGATTGTGTCAGATCCTCCCTCTTTGGACAAAGATGCAAGATGTGCCAAAGGCAGGGACATAAACCTCTGGAGGGAGGAGAAACCTCAGTGGGGAGAAGAAAAGAAGCTGGGGTTACAGAAGGAAACCCTGTGCTCATGGGAGCTTGGTGGGGTAGTGTTTGCAAAGATATCACCAGAAACCATCAGTCTTCAAGTGGCAGTGAGAAGCAGAGGGAACACTAGGTCGTGCTGTTTCCCTAAATTCTTGTGCAGCAGTGCCGGGCTGGATTGCACATCTCTCACAGGGATCGAGGGATCTTTTTGTGCTGTGGGTTAGCAGAGAGCTCTGATCACACTGTTTGGGTGTTCTTGCAAGGAAATTAATTGCATTTTCTGCATGAAATGCCTTGAGCGCACAGGCAAGGGGTAGGGCTGGTTTTTATAGGGGACCAAAGCTCCTGTGCTAAAATGTGAGATAATGCCTCTCGCATTATAGGGAAGGAATGATGAGTATCAGCAACAGTTCAGAGAGTCTAATTAGCCTTCCTGCTATTCCTATCAAGAGGGGAAAAATAAAGTGGGAATTCTCTAAGGACACAAACGCAACCATGTGCTGACACGAGGCACAACTGAGTGCCACCTGGGCATGGGAGGATGTGGCTCTCTCTGACTCTCCTGTACTACTCTAAGTGTGTGGAACACTTGAATTCACTCTACCTGAGAGCTGAGCATTCAGCAAACTGCTGCCAAGTTATCCCGTGTCTCAGTAGGGAAAGACTTTCAAAAGAGTGATTTCTCAGCTTTGTTTGCTTTGCACAGTAAAGAAAACTCTCTGCTCCCAAAGAAGAGTTTCTTTGTGCTGCCACTGTAAAGTGTGGCTTGTGCCTCCCAAGGCTTTTCAATGAACACATGGAGTCAGTGGGGGGAGTTTGAGCTCTGTGAAATTCATTGCTGTGTGTGCACTTGAGCAGCACACAGGAGCTTTAAGCATTTTTCTTTAATTTAGCAGGGAGCTGTTGCAGCTGCTGAGGCACTTCAAAGACCATTCTGTGTATTGCTCCTGCACCTGACAAACACAAGGCCACGGTGTTGTTAAATTGCCAGTTTGGAGGGAAATGGCTTTTGCAAGTAGCAGCCAGTGCCACCTCACGCTCGTAGGTCGGCTGTAGCCCCACCACATCTGTGTGTGTTTCTCCATCATTACAAACCTCAACGTGGCTTCAGAGCCACAGGAGGCATGTTGTGGATCTCAGACAGATGAGAAAGGTGAGCTCCATAAATAATTCGCAGGTTTTAAACAGTAGTATCTCCCCCAAGACCCCATACAGGCAGGGCTGGGCCAGCTCTTGACAGCCAGGGATCCAGACTGTCTAGCAGCCCTTTCCCCACCACAACTAACCAAATAACTTATATGCAAATGTAATATTTACAAAGCTATGCTCTTGTACCTGACATTTTAACCTGATCCCTGAGCTGATGGCTGGAAAATGGCGGTGACACGTAGAAGACTGCTAAAAATGAGAAGTTTCTGTTGTTCAGATCATAGAATCATTGAATGGTTTGAGTTGGAAGGGACCTGTAAACCTCATCTAGTTTAACCCCCTGCAATGAGCAGGGACATTTTCCATTGGATCAGATTGTTCAGAGCCCTGTCCAACCAGACTGTGAATGTTTCCAGGGATGAGCCATCCACCACCACTCTGGGAAACCTGTGCCAGTTTTTAACCCCCCTCAATGTAAAAAACTTCTTTGTTATGCCTAATCTAAATCAACCCTCTTTTAGTTTAAAACCCTCACCCCTTGTCCTGTCTCAAATGGCCCTGCTAAAAGGTTTGTCCCCATCTTTCTTACAAGCCCCTTTTTGGTACTGAGAAACCCCAATAAGGTCTCCCTGGAGCCTTCTCTTCTCCAAGCTGAACAGCCCCAAGTCTTTCAGCCTTTCTTCACAGGAGAGGTGCCCCAACCCTCTGATCATCTTTGTTCCTCTCCTCTGGACCCACTCTAACACATCCACTTCCTTTTTATGTTGGAAGCCCCAGAACCGGGCGCAGGTCACCAGGCTTTATCCTACCTGAGTTAGTAGCAGCCAACAGGTGCAGGTAAGAAGGCCAGTTTTGGTCACCCGGGGGCATGAGGCAGCTGTGAACGTGGGTGAACCTGGCCCATCTGCCGGGCTAGGAAAAGCAGTGACTCAGTGAAACTGGCCGGGGAGTTTTTGTCTGCTTGGCAGAATAAATATAAAATACATGGATGGATTGAGCCTGGTGGCTGTGAAAGGAAAGGTGTCAGCCCTGCGAGGGCAAGCGCAGCTCTGTGAGCGGGAATTTGTTACAGGACCTGCACACACTGCCCAGGAACTGTCCTGGAGGCAGCAGGGTCACAGAGCACACCGCCAGAATGAGTCAGGACACGTGCTCATATCACAAAGTCATTTGAGGTTGGAAGAGGCCTTTGGAGATCATCTCACCTCCCACCTGCTCAAAGCAGGGTCACCTACAGCAGGTTGCCATGTCCAGGTGGGTTTTGAACATCTCCAAGGATGGAGAGTCCACAGCTTCTCTGGGCAACCTGTGCCAGTGCTCAGTCATCGTCACAGTGGAAAGTGCACCTCCAGCCCTGCTTCCACCAGCCTCAGCCCGAAGGACACAGAGCACAGGTTTCTTGCCTCCTGCAGCAGAAGGCTGAGACACCTTGGCAAGGCAGGTGCGATTCATTTTGTCTGTGCTGTACCTATTTCACAAAGAGAGGGAAAACTTCAAATGCTAAAGCAAGCAGTCAGACTTCTAGAAGATCCTCAAAATAATGAAAAGTATCACTGTTTGAGCTGCACCTTTTAATACTTTTTTTTCTTCCCTCCATTTCTCTTTTTTCTCTCTTTTTTTTTTTTCCTGGCTGTATAATGACAATTTTGAAAAGGACATAGCTCCCCATGCTTCAGCCCAGAAGCTACCTCTTACTAACAGGGGTTAGGAACAATGCTTTTATTTCACTGCCTGGCAGGGTTTTTGGGGGGGAGCTTTTGGTACAGGGGGTTGGCAGAGACCTGCATGCAGGATGCTCCATTGATCTCAGCTGTTCCTGCCTTCCTAAGCTGTTTTGTGACCATTTTATACCTCAAAGCTACTGAGAACAGGGTATTTGCTTACAAGAAGTGCAGTCATATCTGTCAAATGCTATAAGACTGCGGTCCCTTACACGACATAGTAACTGCACAAGCAGGCACTGAGGCTGCAAAATGGAATAGCTTAATTGGTTTGCTTTCCCAAGGAGATACTGTGCCAGACAATGAACACAACAGCTTAAATCTATGCTCAACAATAGCTTTGTCTATAAATAGGGTATTTTTAAGCAACGGGAAGAACATTTTGGGGTAGAACTAGATAACATTTTCCAGGTGAATAGTTTATTTGCTAATAAATGCTGCTTCAGGCTGACTGAAACTATTCACAGACTCAAGCTGAATTCAGCTAATGTTTTCTGCTATAAAAAGGAGAACCCCTTTTTTTTTTTTTTGACAAACCAGAGAAGCTCCATTTTAGCATTTCAATGTGAAAATTTTAAAAACCATGAAGAAAACTCTTCATCTTAGACTTCAGCTTGATTTTATTTCTTTACTTTGAAATGAATTGTTTTGTTTTATATCCATCCCAGATAAATCCTTTCTGTTTTACAGCAGGGAAAGCAAATTATTTAGAAGGGACTTTTTTAGTCTGCTCCCACAGGCCTGCTCTGGGGCTTTGCTTGCTTTTTCCAATGCCTTTGGAGTGTGAACATAATGTGCAGCTGGTGAGCTTGTCTTTACAGCTGATAAAGCGAGTTACACCAGGGTCATGTTGAAATGAACCCCGCATACAGGTCGAGTACATAAAATAAGAGTTCTCCTCCAGCGGCCTCGTGTTACAGACCTGATTTATGTCTCCAGCGCTTGGGTTCTGTTTGGAGCCTGGCATGGTTACGTGCAATCTGCCCAGCCAGGCTTGAATGCTTCTCTTTTCTCCACTTGCTTGTGCAAGGTAGGGCAGGTAAGAGGCATAAGAAACAGCCTGAAAGGTCAGAGATGGATGGAGGCAGCCCCAGTGGGTCTTGCTGCACCCAATGTGCTCGCTGTCTGTAACCCGTGGGAAGAAAGCTTGCTGAAATAATTCTTGCAAACAGAAAAAATATGTCTTTTCCAGGCAATCTAACACTTGAAAAGCCTCATTAATAAGGATTGCAAATTGTGGAGAACCTATAGCTTCTATCTGTGGGTCACAAGGCATTTTTCAAATATTACCTGAACGTCAGAAGATAAAAGGGAGGAGATCAATCTAGACCTGATTTTCACAGAGATTTCATGGTGGTGCCTGGAGTGATTATTAAAAACATCTAAGCAGATTAGGCACACCTAAGCCCTCTTAAAAGCAGTGGGGTTTAGACACCTCCTTTGCTGTTGCTTTTTGCAAGTCATACCCAGAAAAGGGGACATTTAAACTAAGCAACTTCAGGTTTTTAATGCACGTGCTTAAACAGACTGTGATGTTCCTGTGCTGCTCTGCAGGGTGTGGGAGGCAGGGAAGGCAACGCTGCAGCACAATCCTGCGCTGAATCACACCTGGGAGGACTCTCCCTGTGAGATAACATGACCTGTGACATAACATCCCAGCTTTGCCAGGTCAAACCAAGGTCCATCTGTCCCAAAACCAACAGCAGCCAGCCACAAACGCTTGGGAGAAGTGTTAAACAAGGCAAGGCTGGAGAGATGCTCCCACAGTACATCCTCCCACTGCCCAGGAATCACCAGTTTAGCCACTACCTGACTTCACCAGGTTTAACAACCCTTTATGGAATGTTCCGTGTGGCACTTTCCCTGCTTTCACCATAAGCTATTCAAATAAGAGATTTCTCTCGTTCTAAATCTGCAGCCTCATCGTGTCAGTGCATAGTTCTTAGTCCTGGTGTAATAGTATAAAATAACTTTAAAAAAATAAATAATCCTTCTCTATTCACCATCTCTTTTCCCTTCATGATTTTATACACTTTGATCATATCTCCCCCTCTGTCATCTTTCCCAGCCTGAACACTCCTTATCCATTGAATCCCACTGCATAAGAAATTGCTTCCTACCTGTACAGGGAGCCTGTGATTAAAGCTTAGTGTGGGTTGCTGCATCAGTCAGTGAGGGTACGTTCCCCTTGCCCAGCTCTGAAGTACAGATACCTTTGATATGGCACACAGCAGGCATTGGACTGTGCCCAGTGCCAGGACTGCACAGGGAATGGGATGGGCAGAGCTGTACTCAGCCGGCTCTGTGGAGGAAATGTGTGAGGCAAGAGTAATAATAACCTCATTCAAATATACTCTCTTTGGGACACACACTTCTGGACACACAAATGCTGCTTCTCTGGGATCCACAGATCCCAAGAAGTCTACAAAACTTTTAGGAGAAGCCACAGAGATTGGGTTTTTTCTTAAAAGTTCTGTGGACCAGAAGCTATTGCAATGCTTTCAGCCCTCACTCTGTGATGTGCTTAGTCCCAGCTCCCAGAGAGGCCCTAAGGAAATGCAGATTCTCAGCATTTATCATGATCAGTCCAAATGTAAACGACAGAGTCAAAATAACTAAGACTTGGCAACCACATCAAGAGTCTGGGTGTGCTTCTCTTTCAACTGTGCTCAGGTGTTCTTCTCAGAAGGTGGATTTTTACAACTGGTTGAGAAAGGCTTTCTTCAGCAATCCTGCATGCTGCCTTTCCCCATCCCTTTTCATTTTTCACACTTGAAGGAAAACCAAAAACTTACAAACTGGGGAGAAAACTCATGGGAAAAGGAGTCAGAACAAGAAAAAGTGATGAATTACAATAGGTGAGAAACAAGTGGCAGACTGTCCAGGAGAAGTGGGAGAGCCATACTCAAGATTGCTGCTGCTGTCCGCCCCCATTTGCTGAGCACTGATTTCTCACCTGTGTTGGGAAAAAAAAAATCCTGTGCTACTCATAGAAACCATCCCACCAGAAGTTTGTCAAAATTGGCCAGTCACCCTAAAACTATGAACCTTCTTTTTGTTCAATAGATGTGTTTAAAAACATCACAAAAACATTTTTCTAGATGATCTACAAAGGGGAATGTTCCTTGTGTGTGAATGCCTCCCCGTTCCCTCAACCCAGTGAGAGTGATCACATAAACCAAGGGTATGCAGAGATGCTTGCAAGTGACTGAATTATCACAGATTAGCTACTCATTACTGTTAGTTTAAATTAATGTGCTTTATATTATAATGTGCTGGAAGCATGCAAACATCTTCAAGCTGATGACTAGTAATCTGTTAAGCCATGAAAACTTCTGCTCTTGCAGTGCATCTCCTTTCTTGAGGGAAAGGCTGAAACACATTTGATGATGGTTTAACCAGTGACAGGTGACTGCCGCAGTGGCATAAATAAAATTTGCATGTCCTTGGCGCTTGAGTTGGAGCACACCAAGATATCATTTTGAAATCAAGTGGAACATACATTTTAACGTCTGCAAACACCAGAAAGTTGTTTCACAGAACAAACAAATCTTCTTCCCTCGGGGTTAAATGCTCCTTGAGCTTTACACCATCCAGGTCCAGGGTCAGTTCAGTAGATGTGCTGGTGAAACCCAGCCCAAATCCTGTCCTTGGAGGGTCTCATGCACCTTCCAGAAAGGAGAAGCAGTTTTACCACGACCACAGCCATCCTCCACAGATGTTAAGTGGTATTTTCACACACTTCAGCTGATTGCTCAAGTGGTGTGGAAGGCTTTTGCCACGCAATCCCAGAGCAGCGGGGATCCCCAGGGATGTGGTCCCAGCCATTAGGCTGCTTCTTCGAGTGTTTTCCTCTTGCTTTTTTTGTGCACGTGACATCTCTGTGCTGTGTGCTTTTTAATCTTTAGAGGTCTCTCGCCACCCCATGCCGCCAATCTTTTGCTCTCCAAGCCCTCTGACCAGAGCACTTTCCCCTGCCATACCCATCAGTGTCGGTGGACACACGGCCCCGTGTAGCTGTTGGGGACATCCGCCATGGACAGTGATGAGCAGCTGATTTCCAGGCTGCTCTTCCCTCCTGGATCTGTGCCGCCCTTCCCCTCATGCCGCTGCCCCTTGTTTTAGCGAAGCACAGGCTCGTCAGAGCCAAGCTGCTCTCCAGGGAGCTGAGCTGGGGAGTGGCTGTGAGCAGTGTGACACAGTGCTCCTCAGGACACCCGCTCCCTCCTGACCTCCAGGCAGAAAGTGACGTAGGGAATTATAAACACTGAAGTACATGGCCAGGATGGTGAAAAGAATGGGAATGTTTCCTTTTTGTTTTGGCGGCTTTCCTCAAGGTGATGAATGAACCAAGCATCCCATCTGATACCTCTGCACCTGCCTGTTTTCCTCAGCAATACAGGAGTAGCCAGAGCTGGCTGTCTGTTAGATAAGATTGCTGGACGAGAAGGGAGGTATCAGTGAGGAAGATATTTCAGCTCCAACATTGTCCCAGTGCCCCCCAAACCTTCTCCATTTCTTTGGACTAGGTCAGAATGACATTTGGACTCAGTACTTGTTTTATGGTAAAAAAAGTGTGCAAAGGTATAGAGACAGCCAGAAAACCCTTCTGTGGGTGTTTGTGTGACACCTCTCACCTGGGGAATGCGCTGCTGGGGTCGATGGGGTCCCTAATGTGACTTCTTAGATATGGAAAGAGGAAAGAGAAAAGTAATGACAACAAACATCGCTGAGAGAGGAGCCTCAGGAGGGACTGTGCCTCAGTGGAGGACATAACCACCTTCACCTTATTAATAATATTTTTTTTAAGGAGGAGGAGGGTCATCTTGAAGCTGTCTGGTGTCTGGGCTTTGCTAGAGCACTGTGCTCTAATGAAGGGCAGGGTTAGAAGCATTTCAGGGCTGAAGGAATTAAGGATGCTGGCTTGTACCCAGAGTTGAAACAAAAATTGCTGTGGGGCTTAAACCTGTTTTTAACAGGAGTATGTAGCCTGCCAGACCCAGTGAGAGATTAGCAATTTAATTATACAGGCCCTGGCTTCCTGCTTCCAACTAAGTGCCTAAAACCCCTCTAAAGAGGCCCATTTCCTTCTTTTTTTTTTTTCTCTTGCATTAACTAGGCAATTCAGAGCAGCATAAACACAGAGGAAGGACAGGGTTTCCCTTGCAGAGATCTCGGGGTTTTATGGCTAAGTGCCTCCTGATGGATCTGTCAGAGCATCCCACAAGAGCAAACCTGTCACTCCCCGCAGCGACCATTAGCTTTATCTCCAGCATCCCTGGAAGCATTTTCTGTTTGTCCCCTCTTGAACTCACTGAGGAGAGCACGGGCTTTTCTCAGGCACTGGCTGACTTTGAGAGAGAAAAAGGCAAAGTGAGCAGCCAGGCTCTGGGCACAGGGATTTGGGGCAGAAAGCCTCGGCAGGAGCCTTCGGGGATGGCTGAGTGCTGCTTCACGTGGGAAACAGGGGAAAGGTAGGCAGAAAGCTGCTGAGAAACATGTGACATGCAACCTGCTGAGCTCCAAAAGGCTGTTTGAAATAGGGAGCCAGGAGGAAGAAGTGGCAGACAGGGCCTTTTTGTCCTTTTCGTTCACAGGAAGCAAGTTTACTAAGGATTGTGAGCTCCCATACCATAAGCAATGAATTCTCTGCAACTGTTTTGCTTTCCAGCACTGCCTGCGGGGCGTTTTCAGACAGTCCCACTTCACAGATGCTCTTCAGAGGTGGGAGTTGACTTGTGTTACTACTGCAAGTTCATCCATGCATGCAGCTATTGCAGTCCCCTTGGTTTCCTGGGACTGTTTCGGTGTCTCTGGGTTCACCTCTGCTCTGCTCTCCCAACACCACATCCCCAGCCAGGCACCCACTGATCCACAGTGTCTGGGTCCCACAATTGTATGCAGTAGAGCTTGTTTTGGCAGTAAGGTTCCTGCTGAGGAGTGCAGGGAGCAGGTA
This sequence comes from Mohoua ochrocephala, assembly GCA_013398855.1. Classification (NCBI taxonomy): domain Eukaryota; kingdom Metazoa; phylum Chordata; class Aves; order Passeriformes; family Acanthizidae; genus Mohoua; species Mohoua ochrocephala. The sequence goes on along the minus strand of VZTA01005503.1, from coordinate 239,028 downwards.
CCATGTACTTTTAACAGGTATGTTCCTGATAAACGCCCTTCTGACACAGAAACGTAGTGATTTCTCCATCCCCTACGCCTTTGTACATCCAAAGGGCAGAGCTAGGAATGGATCAGACCCTGGAGCACCAGGCTGCTGCTGTCAGAGCTGTTGGCTGTTTTACCTAAAATCCTTTAAAAAACAGAGCAAAGACATCTACTCTGCAGGCAGCACAGGAAATCTTGCAAGAACGTAATGGAGTGTAATCAGTGACAGATTTGTCATCTCTGTTCCATGGCTGAGGCAAAGCACCGTGAGAGATGAGACCGTGGCCTCTTCAAGCTATTTTTATGTCATGCTAAGCTAAGGCTTTCACTTCTGGGACAGGGAGGGAGAACTTCATTTCTCTTTGGTCAGTCACTTGGCCCTGGGGGTCAGCCCACTTTGGGGTCATGCCGGGGTAGGGAGAGGGTGTAAGGCAGCAATGGCACTGCTCGAGGTGTTGCAGTCAGTGAGCTGATCACACCTTCAGAGGTGAGCCACACTCCAGATTTGGGATTGGACAGTCATTTCCCCCACTCATATTGCCAGGTGTTTCACCTTTACCTGGTGTGTCTTCCAGTCTGATCCCTGGAACCACCTGGGAAATCTTTTGGTTGTGTGGGAGCACTGGCAGTGCACTGGTGCTTTCTGCCATGGCTTCCAGCCTTACTTGCAGTTGAATGTTGGTGGGGTTTGTCATGATGGGAAGAAGATGTCCCCTGGCCCTCAGCCAGATGAGGTCCATGTAAACCAAGATATCCCCACTGCAGGGAGATCACGGAGAGTGAAATGAACTTGGGGGGGAACTGGATGTCAGGTCATGGAGAATGGTATCCCTCTGAGATTCTCACACTCCCTGGACCCTTCCTAAAGCCTTGACTCCTTCAACCAAGAGATTATCTGGCCTCAACAGACTTAGTCATAAAAAAGATTTTTTACCCTTCATTGTCCTGGGGAGGAGAAGTAAAGTACAACGAACTATAGAAAAACTAGGAGGCCATGAGAAACAGCCAAAACGGTATTTTATTTTTTGGGTTCCATAGCTGGAGGTTTTTTTTTTTAGCAAATAAAATCATGCTGAGGTTTGATTCATGTTTTTTTAATTCCTCAGAAGTCTGCAGTGTCATTCTCCTGGTTTGGCATCCTAATTCAAAGTGAAATACATAAAGCCAAAAGGAGTGTGTCAAGGAGTTTCTCTAGCTTTCATCATCTTTTTTTTTTTCCATCAGCAGATGCCATCTTTTTTGAACTGACTGGCAGTGTGTAAAAAGGAATAGAGGGAAGGGCTTGGTAATAAAATGTTAATGAGATTTTTATTATTGTTTCCAGTGGTATCAGGATAGAACCTTTATGCATATAATAACAGCTAAATATTCAACTACAGAAACTTGTTCTTAGCAAGCTTGTAACAACTCACTGCAGAGCACTCGCAGTGTCTGGCCTTTGGGACAAATTAACACCTATCAGTACGTGCTGCCAGCAACTGGATACGCACCGTAAGAGGAGCTTTATCTTTACCCAAATAAAGGATATGAAAAAATACGCGAGGATGAGGCACAAGCTCCCGCGGCTCTGCAGACCCCCGCCGCGGGTGCCGGCCGAGCTCAGGGTCTGCACTCCCCTGCCAAAGGTGAGCTGCTGGCACCAGGGTGGAGGTGGGTACCAGGGGATGCGGAGGGCTGGGATGGCGGGGTGAAGTTTAATTATGGACTTCTGTAGGAGTTTCCCGAAGATGAAATTTTTGAAGAGGGAGAAGGGAGGGGGATAGCATGGCATGGGGAGGTGGGGCCTTCTTCCCTGGGGGATGAAGTCCTCTAGGACATCCTTTGTCCAGGTGAAATGAGAGGTTGCTTCACTACATTGAGTCTCTTCAAATTCAGGCTAGCAGAACAAGAAGAGGTCCCAGGGGCTGCTGAGAGTGGTCAGTTGTGAGCAGGTTGAGAAAACATCCTCCCTAATCCCCATCTGTGGTCAGCAGAGGCACAGGTTGCTGCTCCAATCTGCCTCTAGAGAAACCTCTTTCTCTCTCTGACTCTCTGCAGAGCAGTTGCGTTTACAGGGTGGTTAAAATCACTGAAGATCTCCCTGCTCCCTCTGTCCTCCATCGCCTCTACAGCATCATTTTATCCTGTGCATGTTTAGAGTTTTAGGACATTGCTTCTCCTTGTGACATCGAGCTCTGCTGTCCAAAAGCCCATGCATCACATAGCAGGAAACACTGCAAGTGTTTCTAAATGCTCAGCTGTACAAAGAGTGCCAGGGAGAAACCCTGGAAGTGCCCGAGGACAATTTCTGTGAGCAGCGTTGGATGGAGGAGGAAGGAGGCAAGGGGATGTGGAGTCCAGGGGTTTGAGCACAAGTCGTTATTTCGGTACTATTAGGTGCATTGGGTTCCTCTGTGTTTCTGTGTATCTCGCTGTGAGTGGCATTGTGAGCTGAGAGCATCGTACCTGCCACAGGCAGGTTAATTCTCTTCTGCTTCCAGCATACTTGGGAATCTCAGCGTGAGGTGGAGGGGTGTCCCATGTTCACTGCAGCAGATGTGGGCGATAAAACCCATCGGCAGACACAGTGTGATGGAAATGGCCTTGGCAGCCCAGAGCCCCTCTGTGTGGACTCCAGCCACAGGGGTAGCACGATGGCGGGAGCTGCTGTTTGCATTGCCAGGGCCCCAGCCCTCTCGCTGGGCCAGACTTTGTAGAAATGCTAAAAGCAGAATTATGAGCATGCATCTCCAGGGTACCGTAAATATCATTTTTAATTAACTGGCAATTCTACAGAGGAGACTTTGTGCAGTTCTGTGAGACATGGGAACAAAGTTCAGCCTGTCCCTGTGACAGAGCTCCAAATTTCCCCTGCACTTTCCCAACCCAACGCCAGCAAACAGATGTGCTCTGTGCCTCCTATTTATGCGCTCCCAAGAAATTAGCACCCCGTTAAGCTGCACAATGCAGTGCATTTATTTTTATTTCACTGTGCTGCAGCCTTTCAATGGTAACTCCACATTATTCCTTACTGGAATCAAATCCAGGCTAGCATCAAGGGCTTCTTAAATCAACAGCAAATGAGGGTTTGAATTTTGTGCAGCAGAACTAGCGCCTATATCTTAAGATAAAGTAAGATAAAGCAGCTGCCAAGCTGCAAGGTCCAGTGTTTGACTCAGGTCCAAAAGGGAAGGGACAGAGAGGAAGATTTAATTTCCAAATACCTGAAGCTGAGACTGTGATTTGTTGGCAGACCCATTTTAAGGCAATAAACAGCTATATTTATATCTCCTGAATGTGCCTATTATTTCAAGATCTCACCCACCAAGTGAAAGCGACATGACAAAGCAGCACTGTAGGGAGCCAAAAAATGTATAAAAAGCAATTGATCCATTATAGATGCAGTCTCACGCAAGCTCAGTCTATTTTTAATCATTTTAATAATGCAGCTGATTTGCTACATCAAGGAGGGAAGCTGAAGTGGGATCCCTCACAGCGAGCTAAATAATAGGCTCATGTGGCTCAGCGGCATCTGGACATCTCCGAGAGCGTGCATGGCTCAGCCATCTCCCAGGGAAATGGTGCCACTGCGGCAGCCCTGCCCAGCAGGTCACCTTGAGACACGGGAGACCCCAGAGATAAATGGATGGTGCTTTAGGAAAGCAAGGGAAGAAGTCAGTGGGACACTGAATTGTGGGAAGTAGGATTAGAAAAGAGAAGGGTTTATCAACGGCATTTAAAAGGCGCATTTCTATTGCTGTGGTTTGGGCAGGTGGATTGTGATGCAGGTTGCTGCCGTGCAAGCCAGATTTGGGCACACATAGCCAGCCTAGGAGACTCTGATTCCTCTGTGTTCTCCATGTTCTCCATGACCACAGCCCTCTCTCTCCACTTGAAAGAGGCAAAACCCATCTAAACAACACCCACTCGGCTTATTTGTGCCAAAACGGCTCCTTCATCCTTGGGTGGCTGGTTTGGCCCTGGGGGAAGTCTGGAAGAAAGAAAACTTGAGGCTTCCCTTCCCTTGCCCAGAGTGGCCTTTAAATGAAAGCGCATGTGAGAGGGACAGGAGACAGATGCCTTTAGCCAAAGGGTGGCTTTTAGGACGCTCGGTTAAATCATGAAAATTCAACAATGTCTTAGCTACAGAGAGCGGTGGGAGGCCATCAAGGACAGAGAGACCACCCATGAGGAGCAATGCAATGGGGACAGTGAAAAAAGTCAGCCAGCAGCATCTATGCCCAGGAAGAAGATGAGATGTTGGTTGAATATAGTGACAATAAAATAGAAATTATAGCCACATTTTTTTAACTTGAAGCTGAGTGCTCTGCAGCACCTGGGACTCCTCAGAGGCAGGATGATCTGGGCTCCATTTTGCTGACTCTAAGCTCACTTCATAAAGCAAACAGGAATGTCCCTGTTAAAGGCTGTAAAAAGGTTGGGACAAGCCTTGGTGCTAAACCTGCCAGGGCAGCGGGACTCTGGTCACTGCTTTTCATCCCTGCAATACCTCAGAGCTGCTGGCGTCTCCCATACAGAGACTTCCTTATGAAAACGTTTATCTTGTTGTCGTGTGGAAGCAGCATTTTTGTCTCCGTTATGGAGCTATGTCAATCCCACGGCGGGCAAGAGGTCAGGAATGGGACTCCCACGCTCATTCTTCATCTGGCGGCACGGGCCAGCGCCAGCCTGGCAAAGCCCTCAGATGGAAGCAGTGGCTCCTCCGTCCCATCGCCAGGGAGAGGACTGACGGACACGTGGGATCTCAGCCGGCCCATGGAGCGGCCCCAGATGTGGTGTAGCCCTGCCTGGCAGTGCACTGTGTACCTGCAGGCTTGTCCCACACAGTTTAGGGTGGGGAGATGCTCTTGAAGGAAAGGAATGTTCTGCCCTCTCCACGTTACTCACTGTCATTCTGTAGGTCTCTTTCTCCATATTTTTTCCCCCTGGACCAAAGACTGCACTTTGCTTATGCAGTCATTTCTTTATAGAAGCCATTTTTCTTACATTTAATCATCTTTATTGCCTTTCCTTGAATCCTGCCCCTCATCTTTATGTCTTTTCTGGAGATAAAGGGATCAAAAGACAGTATTCAAGATGTAAGTTAACCCTGGTTTGATTCAGTGGCATGTTAATATTCTCTTTTACTTGCCCCTTGGTAAATGTTAATATTTTATTTGCTTATTCCAGCACTACCTAGCAATGAACTGATGTTTCATAGAATTATCATAATCCAAATATCTTACTCCTGAGTGAGCCCAGAGCCCATAATCTTATATGTGAAGTTCAGAACATTTTTCCTGCCATGAACATTACTTCACATTTGGCTACATTAAATTTAATTAGCTGTTTTATTGCTCATTTACTTAGTCTCATCATATCTTTCAGTGGGCCCTTGTTCTCACTAGCCTGAATACCACAGTGTCACCTGGAGTGTCACTGCTCTCCCTCTTTCACGGACTGCCTGTTAATAGGTAGAGCAGTGAGTGTCCTCACCCAGATCCCTGGAGAAAACTCAAAATCATCTCCCTGCTCGTGGCCTGACTGCATGGACTCAAGGTTTGCAAGATTCCTTCTCTGGAGATATATCACAGCTGGATGCCTTCATCAGATGAGGCTGCTGCATTTCATCCTGGATCAGAGATTTGAGGTGGAGCATAGGCTGATGTCCAGCCTTTGATGCAGCACTAGTTTAATTAATTCATTGGATAATTATCACCAAGGCCTTCAGCTGACATTGAAAGCCACTGCAGGATGGGGCTGTCTTACAGCACCATGAACCAAGGTGAGGGCAGATGGCTGTGCCCTGGGCCAGCTGGAACCTGATAGGCTTCACACTCGGCTCCAGATTCAGTGAATTACCACAATCCAACCTGGAGGTGTCAGGTTGATCAGGTCCTGTGTCCAGGTTTTTGTGTGGAAAGGAAAACTGGAGATGGAAGGAAGGTTTTGGAAGCTGATGGTTCCCTGTCATCCAAGTTTACTAAGAGGATGGGATGTCCCTCTTCACCTTCCCCAGAGAGAACAACTTCATGCTTTGTTGATCTCAAGAGGAGAAAGCATAGAAAAACTTGTGGAGGAGATCAAAAAGATTCATTTTCACATCCTCACTTTGATTATTTCAAGCAAAAAAGTTCATAAAAGTTCTCTGCTAGACGTGTAGAAAGATAGCCTGACTTGCCACGGCTGAATTGGAGCCCGTCCCACACTTGCGGGATGACAAAGGCACTGCCCCAAATGGACTTTCACCCATATTTGTCACACATGTTCATGACTGAAGCCTTGGTCCCTTGGCTAGAGCCGTGGAGGAAGCCAGGATGCCTTTCCTAGTGGGCTCCACGACCCAGGAATGATTTTTGCCTCATGGACAAATAGCCTTCCTGTTCTCCCTGGACTCCTCAGCTGGGCTGGCCCAAACATAACATCCTGGGATTAATTAAATTCAGATCAGCTTGTTAACTCTTTCTTGTCAACTTTTGGCCTTACTTAGTAAACATTTTGTTCTGTTTTTACACCCCTGTCTTTGTAAGCCAGCGCTTGCAGGGCAACTCTTTCCTACCATCACCAACCACCTTCACCCCTGGAACTCCCCTAAGAAAACAATTCTGGGACCCAGTGTGTCCCCAGATAACATTTCGGCTTTTGAAAAACAGCATATTTTGCTGAAATCTCATTTTGGCAAAAATGCTACAATAATCTCCCCTTTTGAGCTCTTTTCTGGTATCTTATTCCCAAATGGTCAAAGAAAACTAGGAAGGAAGTGAGGAGAAAATGTGGGTGTAGAAGAACATCCTGTTCTGCACAAATACCCTGGTGTGTTGTCAGATGGATGCTCTGCTTTAAATAGAAGAGGTCTCATGCTTGCAAAGGCCAAAGTAATACATTCTCAGAAGTTAGAAAAGATGGAAATAATGATTTAATGAAGAAACTGTTTGGACCTACTGCATTAAAGAATCAACCAGGTTAGAGCTTCTCATTGTCACATGCGATCTCATTCCTGTGTGCACCTGTAATGCACATGCACAGAGGTTTGGGGAGTAATCCCTGGGGAACTCAGAGAAATTCTGCTTCTTGTTTTTTGTGTTTGAGAGGCTATCTCCTTAAAAAAGGTCACTTGGGGTAAGCAACATTGAAGTGAGAGCTAGAAGAGATCCAATGGGATAAATTCGGAGCTTAGATGTGTTTGAAGAAGTTCTTCTGCTTAGAGCTGATTTTGTGACTCTGATTTCTGCTATTTGCTTTTTCAAGGGGTTGAGTGAAAAAATCTTCTGCGCTTTGGTGCCCTTTTTTTTCCACCATTAACATAATTTTACCACAGCCACACCAACTGCTTCGGTTATCACTGGAACAATGTGATTCTTTTTTCTCTTCTGCACATTTTCTATATTTTAGATTTTTTTCCCATTGTGCTTTGCTTTGAATCTGAAATTTTATTGCAATCTGAAGGAAAAAAGGAAAGAGATATACCCTTGAGTACAAAATTCCCAGCAGTCTGGGAGTCGGGAAAATTCCTCAGGAGTTTCCGCAAAGCATCTTTTCCCAGCAAGAGCATTTTTACCCAAACTTCTGACCATCTCCACAGGCAGTTAATATTGATCAGCAGGAGAATTGATAAGCTGAATATTGCAACTGCAAGAGCCTAAGAGCTGCTGTATCAGTACATATTGTTGTAATAACAGAATCCCAGGCCATGTAAAGCTGAGCCTGGGTGGGAACCCGGGAATCCACTCATCCTCCTTGCCATTGCCACTGGAACACGTGGTGGTTTTAGTGCCAGGTGTTTCTTGAGTGGGCATCAGGGAAGGCATTATGTGTTCCCCTAAGCCATTTTCTTGTGCCTGACACCGTTTTCTCCATCAGTTTTGAAATAAACTTGAAATTCATCTTGTGAAGACAAAAATGAGCCTGTGTTGGAGTCAAAGAGTCTGTCACATGGACACTGCGTCCTGACCCTGGATGATGTCTCCTGTTGTTTATCTCTGTGACCAACACAATGCAGCTACAGGGACAGTCAAGGGGCACAAGTGACATGCTTGCCCTGTGCTATTGCACAGAGGGGGCCTACAGAAAAGAATCATTAATTTCATATTTCAGTATTTAACACTTAGCCTTTGTGCAATAAATGGGGTGGGGAGGACAGAAGCGATCACGTGTTTGATTTCAGTAAAGTTCTTGTTGTGGTCAGACTGGTTGGACAGTAGTTGGGTCAGTTAGAGGTGGACAAATGCATGATTCAGTCTGTCTGGACCACTGCTGGCTCATCTGACACAGCCCAAGCACTGCTTTCTGTGGGCCAGGGACCTGCAGAAGGCCAGTCATGTGTCCTTGTACCCAGCCTGGTTGTGTAGAAACCACAGATTCCTGGAATCTCTGAATTTCCACACGTGATGGAGAGGGTGAAGACCTTACCAGCAGTCAGGTCTTGTTCTGCAAATACTTCCTAGAGAGCAGAGCACGTGAAATCCTGTCTGCAGTGAGCCCTGTGGCCATGCACCCCAGCTCGCTCGTTGCCTTACTGCATTGTGGTTCCCTGGGTTGCCACTGCCTTCCCTCCAAATGTATTCCTCTTTGTTTTGATCCACGCTCATTAAAACACCCCTCCACTCACACTGGTGAAGACAGACAGTTTGTCAAAGCTTTAATGAAAGGGCAGCATGTGAATGATTAACAGGCTTTTTTGCAGTAGACAAGCTTGCTGGGTTTACTTCTGGAGAAGCCAACCTATTATCTGATGTAGGGCCATGTGTGAATGAGAGTTGGTCCAGCTGGAAAACGAATGACATGTCCTTCTTTGCTGTTGAAACTATCCATCATAACATGTCCCAAATGGTCCATCATGATGTTGTCTAGTAAAACTCGGCCATCAGAGGCAGCTCCTGTTCAGATGCTGATGGTACACGTCTGAAAATGTGATTTCAGCTATAACTCTGAGAACATTTAGTTGGAATTTATGACTAGAGGTCCTTCTAAGCTCCATCAACTCTATCCATCTCACACCTTTATAAATAATACCGGTCTTCAGTTTCTGAAGCCTTTAGAGCAGCCTTGTGGATTTTTTTTTCCAGTGTCTGGAATACATCACATGCAAGATTTCACTCTCAGATTTCAAACTATGTGGGTACATGTCAAATAAATAAAAAATAATTTGGCTGAGTAATGCGGGCATCATGGAAGGCAGTTTGATGAACCTGGCACTGTCTAGGATGCAGAAGACTTTGGCACCGGTCCTGTCCATATCAAGACTTTCAGTATTTCTCCTTTTTGTGCCTCAGTTTCCTTTCTAGTTGGTTCCAGTTAACATTATGCACAATCCTTGAACGGAACCTCCGCTGGGTTTTGCTTTGGTTGGGTCATGTCCATCAGTACCTTCCCACTCCATGTGGAGCTGTGAGAGCTACAAAGTGCTAAGCAAGCAGAAACCTTCTCTCCATTGAGTTAAGTGGGAGCAGATGTGTGGAGGAACAGCAAGCACTTGGGATCATGTTTTAAACTTTCCATAAATACGGTAAAAGGAAGAGTCTAGTCCTGAGAAGTGCTGTGGGGACAGGGATGCTGCAGAGCTGAAGGGGTTGAGTGGTGGGAGTAGGTGTCAGAAGCGGTGTTTGCAGGGTCAAACCTGCAGTATTATTTGGGGTTATTCCCCTCCGTACACAACCACAGCAGTCACCACTGCACGCCAGTGCCTTGGGGAGTGGGTAAGGGGATCTATTAATACTCTTAGGAAAAAATTAGTATCCAAACAACTTTTGTTTCCTTGTTTTTTACATGTCTGTGCTCTCCTCTGTCACTCGCTAGAGCACAGAGCCTGGTATGCTGTGACAAAGAGCCATTGATGGAGTGCTTGTGTGAATTGGCCCAGCACTGGTCACAGCCAACTTCTGTGGGACCCGCTGCCCCTGTTGTACAATACGCTCCAGTGTGCTGGGCCATTTGTGAAAGGTCAGAAATGAACAGAGAAATGGACTGGAGTCAAAAACAAGCAGTCCTATAAATATCAGTCATAGTCAAAGGCAGTTTATTCCATTCCTCCCCTCTCTCTCCCTCTGTGTGTGTCTCTCCCTCCCTCTGTTGTGGTTTCCCAGATATAACTCCATGCTTCTGGCTGGGGAGCTCTGAAAGGAAGGCAGCACGCACACTGCAGCTTCTGCTCCCATCCTGCACACATGGAATAATCCTCGGTCCTGCAAGCAGGACTGACAGCCGGCACGAAGTCCAGGCATCATCTGGACTCTGATGTTAAGTTCTGATTTCTTGGATTTTCCTTATCTGTGAGAAACTCATTTGTGACAGTTTGAGAACTAGATTTGGCCACAGACGCTTTGGATTGCGACTTCTGACAGCTTTCCTCTGCTTGACTTCACAATGACTTTAGCAGCTAAATTAGAGGATATTGAAGTGACGCTGGAGCACCTACTAATGGATGTGTTTGTAAGTAAGCCACAATTTCCTTCTTAAAGCGAGATGCCAGTAATCCAGAAGGCAGCATACAAATTTTTATGGCATATCCAAAGTGTTACATTGACTTAATTCCTTTACATTTCCTGATGAACTGTGTGTAAGTCAACTCTACCAATATGTTGTGGTTTAGGCATCTCCTGCAAGCTATAACATGCAAGACTGGAACAGTGTGAGATCCAAGACAGGATAGATTTCGCACTGGTTTTGTGTATCATCTACAAATTTAATGTGAAAAGGAGGAGAGATTTGGTCCGTTTGAGGAATATCTCTGTAAAATATTGCATTGACACAGAGCATTTCAATTGTGCATTGCTTGACATCAAGTGTCCTTGACTTTGGGATTTTGACAGCTATTAGATTACAGTTTTAACCTCTGGGTTATTTTGTAAGAGATGGAGGAACAAGAGAAATAGTTGTGTTTTCAAGAGAATCCCATTTATTACTCCTGGATGTATCAAACACTTTAAACCAGTGTTAATCTGGGATTGCTTCCTTGGAATCATCAAAGCTCAGTGAAGCAATGTATGATTTGCTTCTACACATCTGAGATAAGAATCTGTCTGTATCATCTCATTTTAAAGTTTCTTAAAAATATCAGAGCATTTCCAAACATATTCTTGCCTTTTCCAACACAGCTTGATGGATTTTGCCTAAAGGTCAGAGATAGTCATGTTTTGGAAGGTTTTTTGGGGGGAGGGGATGGAACACAATAGTGAGGGATTACCAGTTCATTTGTCTTTGTGGAAAAAAAGTCATGCCAAGGCGATCTGTACTCTCTGAATTCAAGCTATAAGAAATAAGATGGCAAGTGACCTTCTGAATTTTCAGAAGAGTTTTTTGGCATCTCTTAAATGGAATATTTCAAATTTCAGGGTCTAGTGATGAGGAATCTTAGGCATCAACCACAGAAGTGAAACACAACAGATCTTGCCAGATTTCTAGCCTGTGGTCCAGTTATTGAGGTGTCCATCTGTGCCGTGAAATGGATTCAAGTTCCTCTGTGCTGGCATCTCCCCTCAGTACTTTGGAAAGTGCCTTTACCCCTTTCCCAGGCTGCTGAGATAGGGTTAAATGAACATTATTGGAGACTGCCCTTTGAAAGCCTCTACACAGGACATGAAATACTGAAAGACTCTTTGGGCTGTAATATTTGAATCAACCTAATGATTATTTGCCGCTCTGGGTTCAACTCCTTTTCCCAGCTCTCAGTGCCGTGAATCCCAGAGAAAATCCCTAAGGGTTTAAATCCCAATGACAAGCAAAGATGTAACATCTGCCTCTCATGACCACAGCACGCTGTGAAAGTTATTCTGTGTGGGAAGGGGCCAGTGCTTTCTTTGGAGTATTTGCAAATGTTGTAGGATAAACTTGGCACCACAATTCCTCTTGGTCTATTCGTAGCTCAGCATCACTTCACTGACTTGGGTGTTTGACACCTGGGGGTCTGAGACCCTCCTGGGGCAGGTGTGATTGAACAGTGGGTGCTTAAAGCATTTTGTCACAGGGTAGCTCCAAGCAGTGTCTCAGAGACTGACAACATCTAGAAAGCCAGGCTTGACTGAGGCTGAACAATCCTACACGTGTCTGATTGTGTTTGAAGGGCATGAAAAGCCTCCTGTCTTGCTGGGAACCACACAGCCCTGTAAGACAGGGAAGTAGGGAATCATATCTTCTTGGCTCTTCATGTCCCATTGTCTATTTTAATGTCCATGCCTTGATTCCATCCAAATGTCTCTCCTCATGAGTTTTTGGGTTTGGTGTTCGGTGGTTTTTTTGCAATGAGGGTGACAGCTGGCCAAATAAAATGTGGGCTAAATTCTCCAGAGGTGTAAGCTACCTCCATTTGTGAAACCAATGGAGCTCTTCTCAGGTTGTGTTTTGAACTGGTCCCTCAAATCTGTAATTCCAGAAGCCCAGTGAAACATTCCCAGCTGGGACAGCACAGCCACAGCTGAAATTGTGATGCAGGGACATGTCTGTGCAGTGCCATGCTGTGCCACTCCTGAGCACAGCTGGGTCTGGAGGAGCTGGCGTGTGTGAGCAGCATTGTGCAGGGGACACTGCAGTAGTGTCACAGCTGTGTGCTCTGCAGAGCCTGGGGCTGTATGACCCAGGGGCAGCTTGTCCAGGCTCCACGTCTCGCTTCAGGGCTGGGAATCTAATCTAGCCTCTATGCAAATCAAGGAAAGAGGTTTTCCCTTATGAGCAACCATGTTTTCAGCTAGCTGGGCTCTTCTAAAATCTACCTAGGAATTAAGGCAGGAAGAATTTTAGGTAATCTAGATCAAATGCCAAATGCAGAACCACCACTATCGGGCACAATTTTCAGGCTTTACTCATACATCACCTTGCCTCGCCGCTGTGTTTGATCTTAAACCACCTGTTCGTTTAGCAATGCTAAAAATAACTTCTGGATGTACTGGATACAGAAAAGTAAATACAAAAGTCAGTGTGAAGGAAGGGTGAAACATCAGGCTCTGGCTGTTACAGAGCATTCTAGCAGCCAGATTTGTCCAAGGTCATTGATCCACTACCGAGTGTTTTGCTGCAGAAAGATGGGTATTTTGGTGAGGAGCGTGGGGCCAGGCTGGTGGGGCTGGATGGGCTGAGGGCAGACTGCCAGGTAACAGGACCCTCCTGGGAATGATCTTGAAGTCTGCTCCATGCCATGCATCTTCATCTGTGTCAGGTTTATTGCTGAAAGAGCGAAGCCATCTGTCACCGTAATGCTCCTCTTCCGATTCTTCGGTGCCCTCCACTGCTCCAAACCAGGTGATTACTTACAAAATTGGGAAATTGTGGTCTGTGGAGCCTTGAGTTATCTTTTTTTTTTCTGAAGAAGAAACTTAGTTTTAATGCTTCTTGGACCTTAGGGGCAGTAACCGATTCCCGGACCAGTGGACCCTGACAAAGCTCACTTTAATAGCTTGTACGAAGCTATCAAGCCCATTTTGTCACAGTGTAAAAGGTTATAGCAGACAACAAATTCAAAGCAACCACCAGTTTCTAACGAAAACTGAGACATAGCTCAGCTCAGACTAACACACCTTGATGTAAGTTGGCTTCTGCAGTAATGCAGACTGAAGAAAAACTCTAGGGTTGGGCCAGTTTTTCTCTGGACAAGGTTTTTAGCTAAATTCTGCTGCAGGAACTCACCTGGAGTGAATTCAGCAGTTTTGCAGGGATGATGGCAAGCCTTGCCAGCAGATATGTTAAACACTTCCTCTGGAAAGCTAGTATTACATGAGAACACTTTTAAAAATATTTTTTTCTTTCATTTTGCGGAGACCAGAGATTTGCATCTACATGGCACGAGCTGCCACTTCCTTCCAGGACATGGTGTTCTCGCCGCGCTGTCATCCCGCTATCAGAGAAGCAGCTGGTGCTGCACTGACGCTTCCTTTCCCTGTTTCCAAAGGGCACTGGAGAGCTTTGCTGGGCTGTACGAGATGAGATAATAGGGAAGCCTCCGACATGACATTTCATAATTAGCTGTCATCACTGGCGGGCTGCTACCGAGCCGCTTGATGAGCTGGGACTTGGCTGCCTGGACAAGCTGGACAGGGAGACAGGGACCAAAGTAAGGGGGCGGTGCAGGGACAAGCTCAGCAGGTCCCTCGGGTGTGCTACAGGGAAAAGGAAGTCTGGGTATGAAATGCAGTCTCTGAATCCTCGTTTCACAGCTTGCAAAAGGCATCCCTGAGCTAAACCCTCCTTGCCTCTGGACACGCTAATTATTCTTGCTCAGTCTGTGAAAGGAGACCTTTGAGGGAAACTTCAGGATCAACCTTGCTGCCTTGCCTTAGGCACAGGTAGAGCAAACCCCCAGGATCTATCATGCCCAGCATGCATGGGGCACTTTGCATGGGATGCCTGGAAGGGGTTGGAAGTGAGAAGGGTTGTGGAGCCTACCCCACTGAGGGATGCTTTTCCTTGCATTATGGATGTGGCTTTAGACCTGCTGAAAGATAGACTTTCAAGCAAACAGGGTAAGGGATATCAATCCTGTTAAGAAAGTGAGCCTGAAGTAGTCAAACATCCGCCGGCCTCAAAAAGGAGACTGAATTCTGAGGATAGGCATGATGGAGCTGTAGTGGATGTCCCAGGAGAGAAAAAAACCCCTTCAGATGAAGTCTTTAAGCCATGAACCCTGTGTGCCGGCCCACTTCAGATACCACTTGGAAGACAACAGGCAATTAATCTCTAGTGGTTCCCGGGGTCTTAGACCCCATCCAAACACATCCTGTCAAATCCACAGTACACTCCCTAGCTCCTCCTACATTCTTGCAAACATCTATTTCCACATCTGGCTCCTCAGGCTTCCTCCCACCACACTCCACAGAAAAATACATACCTATGTGTATATGCATATATGTCTTTATATATATATATAAAAAAAATGTTTCAAATATATTTTTGAATATCTATATCTGTATATATATCATATACGTGTATGTATATGAGAGTATCTGATGAAATTGTGAGGGCTTTCTGGCATGGAGAGGGGCTGTGATTGCTTTGCCCTAGGTGGATGTAGCAATCCAGATTGGCCATGCTCCAGCCTCCTCCACCACCCAGAGAAACAGCTGCTCTTCTCCCTCCCCACTGTCAGGTCCTGGCAGAGTTAACACCAAAATAGCAAGGCCATGAAACTCATTCAGAGGAAATTACCTGGGATGAACTGGAATCAAGGTCTGAGTCAAACTCCTGTATCCAGACAGATCTAAAGCTGGGTATTTGAAAGAGAGGGACTCAAACACTAAGACTGAAGAATCTGAAATGAGGGTCAGGTCCCTTGGCCAGTGGCACCACAGGAGACAGAGTTCCCTGGTGGGCTTTGGCAATGGGGAGGGCACTGTGAGGTGGACGAGGCCCTCATGTCACAGTAAGGATTGGGAGTGACATATTCCAGCTCCTAAAACTAAGCTGGGAAGAGAGGGGCATTTAGTTGACCTGGCTCTTTATTAATAATAGTGAAACAACAATAAAATCAGCACTGATAATTTTTCATCTTACAGTTAGGGAAGCTGAGACAGAAGGACATGGAGCCATTTAAGCAGCACCTTCCTCCAGCTTCCCACTTAGAAAGGAGGAGAAATACAACTTCCAGAAGCCCAGTTTGGTGATTTGTTCCCTCCAGAGTATAAGACTCCACACAATCACAGAATAATCCAGCCATCAGTGTCTCACAGATCTCTGATGCCAAGGATGAAGTGTGACTTTGGATCTAGTCCTAGCATGCTCTGGCATAGATAGCTGTGAAATTTGTCCATTCTTTGGGCAATTACACCATTAGCCTTCCTATTTTCTCATGCCCTCAACACTAGTAAAGAGTAGCCATCCTCATAACTGGGAGTGAGTACAATCTGGAGACAGAAGAGGTGCAGGAGGAGGGTTGTGATGAACTTGCTTCAACCACCACCTGCACCGTGAGCCCTGCACACAGCAGGCCCCCTCCCTGCTGTAATCAAACAAACATTCTTGCAGTTGCTATCGACTCCCGGTGTCTGTGTTACATTTTTCTTAATAACCATTGCAGTAATAAGACATTATCAACATGTAAAGTGATCCATTAACCTCTGCAGCAGCGACAAATTGTGTGGCTTTGCCAGGCTGCCAGGGCTTGCTAATCGAAGAGCAAGAAGCAAGTTTGTACCCAGAGCAGTCACAAATCATGCATAATGCAGAACTGTGGGTGCTAACCTCACCCCCTGCAATATAATGGGTATTTCCATGTGTTTATTTATCTGAGAAATTGGTTCTTTGAAGCAGCTCCTAATGAGTTTCTCTCTGGCAGCAACAGCATCCCCCAGTTTTTCCTCAGCATCCAGTTTGCAGGAGATTTAAAGCTTCACCCTCCACCACTAGAGTCAGCCTGAGTTATGGCAGTGCAGAGGACAGAAGCAGAATCAGGCCCCTTGACCTGCAGTAAAAGCTGAGGTTGCTTAGCAGGACTGTGCCATTAAAGAGATCTAATTAGGTAGCTTGCCTCAGGTTTTGTTTAGACACTTCTGAAACTGAGAAATGAAAAATAATCATACCAGGTCTTCCCAGTGAATGATGTAGTCCAGCATCGTGTCTTAAGCAGCAAATAACATCAGGTCCCTACAGACAGCTCTAAAAGAGGGTAAATGCATAACTACAATTCCCACAGTTACCTTCCAACCACCAGTTCTTTGCACTCAGGGGTTTCACAACCTAGAGTTAGCACCTTCCAATTTAGCCACCCACAGTAGATGTCCTTTTATGAATTTGTTGAGTGATTTTTTGAGCCCAGCCCAGGCATCTGAGTTGCCAGGCACAGCTGCCATGGACAGTCCTGGAGCAGAAGAAAAGCCATAGGGCTGTGCTGCAGCCCTCCACACGCTGCCATCAGCTGCAGAGAACTCCCCTCTCACTCCCATGAGAGTCAGGTCGTGCTGCTGACCCTCAGAGAGCCTTTGTGGAACAGAAGAGCTCTGTGGAGCAGCCTAGGCTTCATCAACCATGCTGAACAACACGCAGACACGAGACAGTGAGAACGAAGAGCTGGGAGTGTGAATTCCAGAAGGGATGTTAGCAAACACAAGGTAATTAAATACAGCTACCAAGGGACACAGGAGAACCTCTGAGAGCTGGCAAGGCAGACAAAGAGTGGCCAGTTGTCCTGTTGGTGGGGAGACATTGGCACTTTCAGGTACCATTCAACCCCCAGTAAGGTAAGCAGCTGAAGCAGGTCTGGTGTCTCAAATCTTGCAAGTGCCCATTTCCTTCCAGCTACGACAAAAGGAGTCCAGGTGACAAGCTCACATAAAGGCACCAAAATTAGGAGAGGTAAAGGCCACTCCAGATGTGTCCTACAACTGGGGTAGGGTGCTGTATGAATAGATAGGAATTACAGGGAAAGACTCCAGGATTCCAAGACTGAAGATCCAGAGAGTCAAACTTTTCACATTTCTTGATCAATCCAGAAAATACACGCAAAACACGACCAAGCTGGGTTTGTATTTTGCCAGTGTTAGCCGTTCCACTTTCAGCTTTACGCAGAGTTTTCTCCTCACTTGGAGAAAAGTCATCATTATTCCATGCCTGTGAGACCTCAGCTACAAAACATAATTTGCCTGAGAAGCTGTTTACCAAGTCTGGCAAAGCTTATAAAAACCCCCTTGTATCATCTCTCAGGGGTCTTCTACTTCCCTTCTTTCTTTAGGGATGTGTTGGTCTCTCTGCTGTTCGTGTGGCTTTCTCTTGGGGCAACATAACTCTCTCTCCTTCCCTCACACAGCCGCATACGCTTTCCCGCAATATATTAAGATTAATCAAAGCAGTGTAACAAGGATGAGGTTTTAAAAGAGAGAAAATTGCACAGAACAAAGAAGCATTTATCTCCACAGTGTTTGACATAGTCCATATGTCGCATATCCTGTTTAAGGCCTAAATTGAGCTCAAGGCTGAGTACCTTCCCTGCCGTGCTGAGCAAACCCTTATTTCTTCAGGAACTGAAGCAAATCAGCAGTGCTGAGCACTCCACAGGAATAGCCTGCTCACGTTTTAAGATTTGATGCTGAGATGCAGCAAATATTCACACGTTCCTTGCGGTCACCAGGGTTTGCAAAGGCTTTAGACCAGGTCCCCAGTAGAAATCCTGTGTAGTCATCCCCCAGCTAAGAGCATGCCTGCTATTGTGTGCATTACACCCCGCCTCTGCTGCACAGCCACCATGTGGGAATGTGCTATTGTTGCCAAATATCTCCTCCTTTGTTTATATTAGCCCTGGAAGTCAGAGGTGGCCCCTTCGATCCCTCCGTGATGTTTACAGGGGCGTGTCTCCAGGGCAATGGGGTCAGGCGAGTTCCCTCCCTAATTAATTACTGTCTCTCTGAGTTATGTGGGAAAAGAGCTGACCTGCCAGCACACTAAACCCAAGGGAAATGTCCTTCCATCTAGCAGAGACCCTGCTTGCTATCTGCTGCTGTTCTTCTGGACAGGGTTTTCCAGGAGCCCGTCCGCCTGGATGCTCAGAGACCGGGACCACTTTCCCCAGCAAGGCCCACAGAGAGGTCGGAGGATGCAGAGGAGAAGTGGAGGTGGGAGGGAGGCTGCTCTGGGACAGCCTGCCTGGTGGCAGGAGGGGAAGAGGAAGGGTGCAGGTTGCTCTGTGCTCTTTCCTGAAGATCTTTCCTGGGGTGTCTGTGCCATGATTTTTCGTAGGGGCTGTGCCAAGAACTTGCTGGTTCGGTGGACACAGCAGCTGATGGGTCTAAGTGCTTGGCTAGGTGCAGGCTCAGCAGGTGACATCCTGGGCTTCACGCTCTGCTCTGCCAGCCATTCCCCATGAGCGCCCAGGGCTGAGGTACACAAAGCAACTGATGAGCAGCCATGTGCATATTTATGAATGAGGACATTTAGGAACACCTGACATGACATTCTGTGTCAACCTACAGCAATGTGCATCAGATATGAACTTCTGTGAGTCCAGAAGGGCTTGGTTCTGGGTTTCTGATTAGGCTTATGCTAGTCAGACCCACTAACATACCTATGAACTGCAGATGGTTAACCAACCGTGCTGCAGCACGATGTAAATTTGTGACAGGCGCCCAAATTTCCCATTGCTCCACCCCATGGTCTTTGTTGGTACCAGTGATGGACACGCTGCACGTGCAGTCCGACACCACGCTGATCACTGCGTAAACCAGAGCACCGAAACAGAATGAAACAAAGCACAAATCTCTGTTCACGTGTGGGGCTGACCTTCATATTCAGCCTGGGTTGTTGCACCCAGCAAAGGCACTCCCACGCACTGCTTGACTGGGAGACACAGGGACAGGATGGTGCATGTGGCCCCTGATGTGACACAGCCCTGCCACACGCAGGGGAAGCCCCCAGGCCTTCTGTGGCTGGGGACCACAAACATCCCCTCTCTCTCACCCCTGCAAGCTGCTGGGTTATTGCCAGCTCCGATGGAAAGGACTCATATGGGAATGGAGCTGCACCCGGTGTGTTTTCCCACATCCCTCCCCAGGCTAGAGTGATCATAACATTTCTCTGTAAAACACCATGTAAGACTGGAAAATTGTTTAGCTTTTTTTAAATCAAAGGCAAGCTGGATTTGCAATGACAACCTCTGCACCTCTTTCACTCCCAACAAGGCAATTTCCTTTGCAGCCTGATTGTGAGTGCAATAAAATATAAGCTAAGTCACTGTAGGGTTTGCAGCCCCAGAGCTCTGGGGAAGCTCTGTTCTCCTCATCTTTCCAACAAAATAGCTAGGGAGGATTACTTACAGTGGGAAGTAAGAAATCCCACAAAGATTAATAGGAGCTGCTAAAGAACTCAAATAGAAGTGGTTTCCCAATCAGGACTCCAGGGAAGAATTTGGCTTTGCTACTGACAGACCGCAGATATCATCCAGGGTGGAAAATACTGCCAGGAGCTGCAAATTATCCTTATTTTCCCCTCAATCTGTTGCCATACTTGTGTCTTCATGGAATACCGAACTTAAGTGGATTTTTCTGTACCGAGCGACTTTTCAATTTTACAATGCGATATCTTATTGATAGATCTGATAGATCCCACTCACTGCACTTCAGTCTGTGCCGCTGCTGTCGCTGGTTTCCTTTCACTGATCTCCACTGGGAGTACCCCGACTCGAAACTTGACTCCTGTGTTGCAAACATGAGACACGCTTTGCAGCAGTAAATGGTCCCTCTCTCCTTTTCATTAGAGACCGAAACAGAAATCTAGTCCAAATAGCAATCCATTGGATATACTTTCCTCTGATGCATTGTTACCACAAACCACTGTTCCTGGCAGCCTGCAATTAGTACTGAAAAGCATCCACTGCTTTAAAGAGCTTTGTCTTTCAGCAGTTAGTAAATACAGAAGTGTGTCCCTTCTGAGGGTCTGTGGGGGCAAGGCCGGGATGTTCCCTTAGAATATTCGGGGGTTTGTTTCCTACTGTGCTGTTCAGTCGGAGATGGTCTCTGCAGACAATGCAGTTAAATGAAGCCTCAGTGATGAGCCTGGTGATCTTAATCTGCATCTGCAGCCACCTAAATGGGAAAGGGGGCTCTCCAGAGGCAAATTCAGAGTTTGATGGGCTGAAGTGCCCTTGGATGTGCTTATGTCTGCCACAAACACCCAAACTCACCCTCTGGGAACAACTAGAGAGACCCTCACGGGAGCATGTTTTACATTACCCACCTGTAGGCAACCTATCAAATGAATTCTAGTAGACTGCCCTGTACAGCTGACTACCAATATGCTTTGAACAACAAATATAAAGCCGACATCTCATCTTCCTGGATGGTTTCCACGGTCCTGATGATTAAGGTTTGGCCTCCTGTCTCCAGGTTCATACCACCTGGGAAATGAGGAATGAGACAGAAGAAAGCGTCGTAGCGGGTCCAGGTCTCCAGCTTCACATGGAGGGCACCCGTAGAGCTGTGCCTGGGGTGCAGCACAGGGAGGGAGCAAGGAGGCAGGCCCAGTGGGATATATAGGGATGTTATTGGAATTGGCTCCAGTAACATGCAAATGGATGGATTTCTTCTACTTTTCATGTGTGCAATAGGTTTCCTGTAAATAATATTTTGATTATTATTCAGCTGCCTTGAGCAATACACAGATTTGCATTTCATTGGCAAAACCTAAAAATCTAGGCAAAAAAACTTGTGGTTTGTGGAAATGACTGAATGAATGCTCCCCTTTCCCCTGTGGAGAAAATCAGTGTGTGGTGTTTCATGCTGGTACCACTGGACTGTCTTTGCCTGGTCCCGGGGCCTGATGACTTACAGACGTATCTCCATGTGTGTAATGGCTCTTTGTCCCCTCTAGTGGATAAATTTCTATCTACAGAGCTGTTTTTTTCCGTGAGCTGGACCTGCAGGAAGGAGAGCGTTCTTGCAGGAATACGAGAGCTCCCGGGGTAGGGGGCTGGTGTGGGCAGGAGCCTCACCCAGGGCTTCGGATCGGGTGAACAGGGACGTCTTTGTTACTCTGCTCTTGCATGAAACCCTCACCCCCGAGGTCCTGACTCAGGCATGACTCAGCTTTTATTCAGGAAAAGCTCCCAGCAAGGCTGATTGCTGCCACCTTTGCCCTCTTTCTCCAGCAGCTGGTCCCCAGGGGTTCTGCTGATGCTGGCAAAGGTTCCCCGTGGGAAATGCCAACCACTTCATGCTTGAAAAAAAGAGGTAGGCAGGCTGAGAGATAGCAGGGGGGGCATGAACAGTCATAAAAAAAACTTACAAGAAGCAAAGACCCTAACTGTACACCTATTCCAAATAAAGAACCTATATAAGTCACTCATACTTAAGATATTTCCATCTTTTCCTGTCTCTTTCGCTCTCTTTGGCAAAAGACATATGGAGCTAATTATGAACAAAGGCCAATTGTTTTAATATTTAGAGTTTCCCACATCAAGCTGCAGTTTTTTTTTTCTTTGACTGGTTTTAATGCATGTGCATATGCTGAGCAGATACAGAGTTTCTCTTTTTTATTTGAAATGGTTGCTTTAATGTCATGTCCCTAACACCTTCATCCCAGCTTTTGGACTTGGATCAAAACAAAGTATTTTTAGTTTTGCATTAAAATGGGAACAATACATGGAGGAAGGGATTGGCTCTCCAACTCAGCAGATTTTTGCTCTCCCAGCTAGACTGCTTCAAGGAAAAGAACACAGGCCAACATCTTTTCCATTCTGCTGGGCAAATTCAGAGCACCGCTAAGGAACTGCTGAGTTGAGAAGTTCCCAGTTTGCACACAGTAATTGTAAACTGCATGTGGACCAATACCTCTAACCGAGTATGGAAATGAACACAACATCCAAAGCACTTTCCTTTAAAGGCACAGGATTATACCTGGCTGCTTTGGGGCAACTCCTGGTGTTACAGAAAGACTGTGGGAAGTATTTTTCCCCTTTCCAAAACATGTGTGTACAATTTAGAGTGTAAATCAAGTTTCAAACTTTTCTTCCAGAGTAAGAAAACACCATCCCCTCCTAGCCTCTAAAGTGGTTTTATAAGAGGAAAAAAAAGAAGTAGACATTGAGAGTGACTTTGTGAAGTAACACCTCACAATTACACGCTGTAACATAACCATTTTTGTAAGTAGGAAAGAACACACAGAAGCTGCAGGCATCACCCATCAGGCTTTCACTGACGTGGATGTGTACGGATGTGAGTGTGAGTGGTACTGCCTGTTCTCTGTCCTGATGCATGTGCTGCTCTGTGCCACACAGACCCTGGATCCTGCTGCTCTGTGCCACACAGACCCTGGATCCGTGAGCGCTCAGTTCAGCTGAGCCGCCCAGAGGAGCTGCCTGAGCCCTCTGCTCCGGCTGTGTGCTTTCCAGCATCTAGGAGAGAGGAATATCTGAACCCAGGAATTAACATTAATCTCCGCACCAGATGGTGATACACCAGATATTCTTTTTAAGGTGAACATGTGATCTACTGTACAGCAAACCAGAGGGGTCTGCAGTCACATGGCAAAACGTATAATAACTCAGATAGAGCTTTGATTAGACAACTGACCTGGTTACCATCTGTAGCAACATGAAGCGGGCTTGACGTTTTCGGAACATTCTCCCCAGAAGCTTAATTCTTCCACCTCTATGGCACAGCAATCCTGCTGAGCAAACTACACCGAGAAACAGAAGGAAGCTAAAGATACGCTGCTTGAAGCATGTTGTTAAGGTTACAAGGCTTGGGGTTTCCTTTTTTAAATTTATTTTTTCCCATTTCCCCCCTCCTTCTTTCAAACAAGCCACATCTTGACTCATATGGTCTGATGTGAAAACCCACTCAGCTATTTGAGAGTTGGGAAATCTAGATGAGACTGTAAGTTATTTCAAGGGAAGCCTGTGTGTGCTGTGAACCCTCTCTCTCTCACACACACTCACACACACGAGTTAGCTCTGCACTATGGTAGTACAGACAGCTGTGACTCCGGGTAGGACCCGAAGACTTTTATTCAAAATACCATATGGATCACTGAGGAGACGCAGTGTGGAAAGGGTAAGCCATGATTTCTTTGTCCTGAATGCATGCCCAGAGGATGAGGAGGGTATCATTTGATAGCAGTTGTCTGCCCTGTTAGCAGTCAGAACTAATAGGGATTATGTCATGGTGTGAGGAAATTACTACTGGTGTGTGCCATGGCAGGAATTACTGTTGGTGGGACCTGTGTGGTGATGAATGGGAATTAATATTTGTCAGAGGCTGTGTGGTAACTTAGAGTGGAAATTGGTGCCAGAAGGAACTGTAAGATAACATACAACAAATGTAACTAGTTAAAGACTCTGTGGAAATAGTTGGGGATAATAATTTCTGAAAAAAAATAGTTCCAAATAATCAGTACTCACTGAGAGAGCATGACGGCATACGGCAGCACCGACCTGTAGCAGTGGGGAGTAAATAATAATAATAATACTAATAATAAATGTCAAATAATGAACACCAGAGGAAATCTCAGGGTGGTGTGGAAGGGCTCTGTGTCAGTGAGCACAGATGGAGATGCCCACCGGTGTCTGTCCCAGCTGAGATGTTCCCTGAGCACGGGTGGCAGTGAGGGCTCTGCAGGGCACAGAGTGTCTCTAATCGGTGCCAGCTGAAGTGACACCACAGGGCTGTCCCTGGACAGCCAAGGCAACGCTGCTGTTCTCATGCTGCAGCAGGAATAGCAGGGGGTCCCGGGGAAACTGCAGTAGTGTCATTAATTACTTGGAAGCACATCACCCTAGCAGCAGTGCCCAGGGAACCAGGGGGTCCTGGCACTTGGAAGATTGATGGGCTGGCAAAGAAGCGACGGCTGGGACAGGGGGCTCAGCTCAGAGCGTGCTGGACACCCACAGAGCGCACTCTGAGCACACATCTGGCACACACCAGGTGCTCTCAGGCTGCCTTTGCCTGGTGTGCTGCCTGTGGCAGAGCTGGCAGGGGCAGCACGGCCCTCCAGGGGACAGGGACACCTTGCACGAACACTCAAATCCCAGCTTGTCACTACTGATATCTCCCGAAACAGTGGTCGGCTCGAGGGAACGGGCACCCTCTGCTCATTCCTGCCCTCAGGGGGTTTGGGTTGAGTGCCCCAGGGGTGGGCAAGGGGTGCTGCACTCACAGGTGGCAGGTGTAGAAGCTCTACAAGCCCAGAGTGGCTCAGAGTTGGTCCTTTCACCCAGGACAGAGGAAAACCTTTGCTTGAGGCGTCTGTTTTGCTGAAAAGCAGTCTGGCTGCAGCTGAAGCCACCTGTGAGTTTACTTCAAGTCTGTTGCACTCAAAAAAAAAAAATCTGCTTTTGTACATTTCAAACCAATTTTTTTCTGCATTTTTCTTTTAAAAAGAGTGTAATTTCATTTAGATGAATTCCTTCTTTTTTTTAAGGAATATGAGAAAAATCTCAAAAATTAAAAGCTGTTCGAAAAATGTTTTGGTTAAACACAAAGCCTTTTTGTTGTTTGTTTTTCTTTCGCCTCCATTTGGCAGAAGGGAGAGCAGAATAACTTTGTGTCAACCTGAAAAATATTTCCTTTGCCTTTCCAGTCCGTCAAGCAAACCAAAGATAATCAATTATTCACACAGCTTTGGTCTGCTATTGTTTGATTGTGGGTTGTTGCTTTGGAGAGCATTCAGAAATGTCCCTCCTGGTAAATTTGGGCTTTGCGGTTCAAGATGCTGGTTCTGAGAGGGGCCCAGGGCAGACAGCCCTGATGCCTTAACCTGCCTTGGGTCAGGTTTTATTTTGTCCCCGTTCCCTGCCTGGCACTGCTGCTGCTGGACCGTGGTTGGCATCTGGTGGTTTGCAGCTGCTCTTGCGAGTGTGGGGAGACAGAGTGTGGTGTCCCCTTCCGAGGTGGCTTCCCACAAGGTGGCAGATGATTTTTCATCCAGAGTGAGCTCTCAGCTACTGCAGGGCCACTGTCCTCTGCTGCTGATGGCCACAGGGGGTCCCTCCCTGTCTGGAGTGGCTCATGATTTTATGCAGACTGTGCCTGAGGCGGAGTAGTCTAGAGACAAATCGTAAAATTGTAGAATGTTTGGGTTGGAAGGGACCTTAAAGATGGCCTCATTCTGACCCCCCCACCGCGGGCAGGATGCCACACACTACATCAGCTTTCTCAGGACCCCATGCAACCTGGCCCTGAGTACTCCCAGGGATGGGGCATCCACAGCTTCTCTGGGCAGCTTGTGCCGGTGCCTCGCCACCCTCACCGTAAAGAATCCTTTCCTAACATCTAATTTAAATGTCTTCTCTTTTAATTCAAAACCATTCCCCCTTTTCCTGTCACTATTTGAGAGACATTTAACAGTGTGAAAGTGTGAGCTCGCTCTCCTCCGTGCATGCACACATCCCCTTTGGAAACACGTTATCCATGCTGACCTGCCTGAGCAACAGCCGCCCGAGGCTTTGCTTTGCTCTGTGCATTACTCCGTGTGATGGAGAGGTGTAAATACCAGCAGCACTCTCACAGGGTGTAACCCCATGGCAGGGAGCAAGGCAGAGCATGGAAATGCCTTCAGAAGAAGGTGTTGGAGAATGTTAGTATTTGTACAGAAGGCAAGAACAGCTGCATAAGGATGACCAGGACTGCAGGGGACTTAACAGTGTGTACAGACTTCACAGCTCCACACACAGCCCAAGTGACGCTGCCAGGGGGGTTGTGTTGTTTTATTTTCACTCACATCCACAGTTTATTTCTCTCCTTCCCACTTCTTGACCTAAGGTTGGGGTAGTTTAGGCTTCTCAGGCAAATGCTGGAGCCTTGCTATAAGGGTTGCCAAAGAATTTGACGGGATGGCTTTTGCAACCATGTCTTTTCTGTCCTCTGTCCTTGCCATTTTTCTCTCTGCCTCATCACAGAAGTTCCCCATCAGGCATCTGACCCTGTGGTCAACCTGGCTGAAGGATGCATCATGTTCTCTCTGCCTGGAGCCCTCCCACCAGCTAGAGCTGGCAGGGCAGATCCCCTGCACTTGGGGTCCTTAAGCCCCACAAAATCTGTTTCCAAGCTCAGAGTCCACAAAATCCCACTGCAGCAGTGAAAGAGCCTGAAATACAGTCCTGAGTGAGCAGGTTTCACATGCAAAGACTGAGATGTGAGAGACCTGTGCAATGCATGGCACACACTCAGCAGAAGACAGGGCTTTACAAAGGCTTTTACAAGTCGAAGGGAAAAAGGGCAGTGCTAAATGTTAGTAGGTATGACACAGAGACCACCAGACATGTCAGCTGAGGCAGGATTAAGCTTTGTGCTTTGTGCCACAGGGCACACCCAGGAGCTGGTGTCAGGACTGAGGCATGAGTTGGGTTCATCTAATTCAATGCTGATGTCTATGAGATGTTTCCATCCTGACCAGCACTTGGGGTGGTGTTTGGGATCACTGCAAAGGCAGTAAAAATACTGTGTGGGGGCTGCACAGGAGGTCCCCGAACACACGTTTGACTGATTTCATAACTCCTTAAACTTCAGCCAGCTCTACTTTAACCAGCACATATGCCTTGGTCAGAAGAGGACCCCCTCCCCCCCAAAAAAAACCCGCAGGAGATGTGAATCCCATCCCTAACACAGCATTTCTCAATGCAGAGCCCTCCCCACCAGACCTTCCTTCTCTGGATTCTCTTCCCCCAGCACGTTAAACACGCCGTCCCTTCTCCCTCTGCATTATTGATGTGAGATGGTTTCTGCCTCCCAGCTATGTTTATTATATCCATGTGCTGCGGATGTGTGCGAGAGGAGGATGAATAGAGTCCTGCTAATGTCTAACAAATGCCCAGCACCATCCAGAGATCTCTTTCTGCTGCTTCAAGGCACTGGTAAGGAAGAGCACAATTTACTCCTTCTCTCAAGACCTCACTGGCTGTTTTCCAGCCACGGGAATGTTTCTCACTGCAAACACAAGGCATTGTTTTTTCGAGTTAGAAAGCCCACAGAAAACATGCAGCTTTCTTGTATTAAAAAGGAGCAAATCTGCCCTCTCTTCGGCCTTTGAGGCTCAAAGTCTGGCACTACAGAGGCAGTGTAAAAAGGAAGGCCATCTCCAGGCGAAATGAAGTGCTGTAAGAAACTAATCGAGCTGGGAGAGGTCTGGCTGGAAAAGCCATTTTAAATTGGGTTTTGCAGTTTGTGCCCCAGCTTTAGGTCCCAGTTCTCAGCTATGGTAAATTAAATGCCTCGTGCCCAGTTGTGTCAGCGAATGCTTGGAGGTCAGAAGGAATTTAGTCCAGATTGCTTTTTTATTTCTTGTGCTTCCAAAGAAGATAAGATTAAAAAGTGCTGCCAAAGCCCCAAGCCACAGCTCCACTGTCCATTACACAAATGTAAATCTATACTAGCACGGAGCTGGGACTGCTATTTACCTATGACACTTCCTCTCTGAATGGATATCCATGAACACTCGCTCGTATCATGACTTTAAAACACACCAGGCAGAGATAAATCCGTAAATGGATATTTATTGCCATAGAAAACAGATGGCAGAAGACAAAGCTCCCATGTTCTTATCCCAAGCTGCAAGCACGTTAAGAATGCAGCAGGAAACGTCATTCCTCCTATAAATAAATTTCTCTTGAGAAGAGAGAACCCAGGGCTGAAAAAAAAGTCAGTCTTTCTGCTCTGCAGGCCAATTCTGAGGCAGGTTTTCCCACGCTACTCCGCAGCTTATGGGGACCTTTGCTTTTGGCAAGAGAGGAGATTGCCTCCATAGAAAACCCAGCAAAAGAGTTCCAATATGTCTTGCTGCTGTACAAACCTACCAGAACTTTTATTATTCTGAGCTACTGACTCTCTTTTTCTAGTAGACAAAGCATAATTCAGCATTGAGCTTGTTACTAATAATTTTTCCAGCATGGATTCAAGAGCAGAGTGGTGGGAAACCTCTCACACTGAAGGCTGCAGGGTGGAACAGACAGACCTTGCAGCATTCACGGAGGAGTGATCCTGGCCCGTGGAACCCTTCATGCAAGCTCTGTGAGTGATGCTGTGAGCACTCGCTCTGACACCATGACTGAGCGAGTGCTCCAAGGGAAGTTGATCTCTCCAGCTCACGCTATTTACTTGAAATCTCTTACACTGGCGTGCAGGTCCTGCAGACCTTTGCTTAGCACCTTCACTGACATTTTTTGGACGGGTCTTTTACCTTGACAGCATCACTACTAATCTGATAGACTGCCGAGGTGACAGCAGAGTTACTCAGATATCATAGATAACAAACAGACAGTAGATATTTGAGTGCAGAAGTTGCCAAAGACAGAAGAAAGACCTCGAAGCAAGGAACTCCTGTTGTCTTAGCTGTTTTCTGGAAGTTACTCAAGTCTCAAGGTGATGAAAAATTATTCACCATCCCTATAGAAAAATAATTGTATCCAAATAAAAAAATGAATAAAAGGCTAATCTTAAGCAGCAAAGCTGTCACCTGTGTAAATGCTCTGATATAATCACTTGTGACTGCTGAAACATCAATTTTATCTGCTTCATCTGAGCTTTATCTCTTCTGACCTGTTCACAAGTATTTTGGAGGAATTGGTTTAATTTGAACTCTACCTAGACAGATAAATGCTTAGTGCACCTCTCAGGTGTCTGGAAGTTATAATATTTTGTGACACTTCTAAAAGGTGTAACAAATCAAAACAGACTTCTCTGTGATACGGATCAGGAGCTGTGCCAGACTTCATCCCCCCAAAATGCATGCAGGTTAACAGTGCAAGAGGTAAGAGCATGGCAGAGGCTAATCAATAGTGACTGGTGAACTCTGAAGAATTTGGAACCAGGATACTGCTCAAATTGGCTTTCAAATGGTTGGAGCTTAATTGAATTATTGAGCGCTCTCAAGGCCTGGAGACCTCAGGAGCAGAGGCTCTACTTTGAAATTTCCAGGGCTTCAGATTCTTATTTTGATGGGAAAATGAAAAGCTTTTTTCATTATAAATTGGCATTTGTTGCCTTCACATTGGCCAAACACTGGGACAGAAAGGGTAGGCCAGGGGGCAGAGCAAGGGCAAGCCCAGGGACAGAGGCCGGGAGCCAGAAATGAGCCAAATGTTTTGGATTCGGGTGAAGGGAAGGTGGGGGAATCATGTGAATCCAGTTATAAAACTTTGGAGGGGGTGAAAAGGCTCCTCTGGTTCATGGATCCTTTTGGCTAATAAGCCTGTTCAAAGGGCTTTCTCAGGCAGCTGGTACCATGATCACACTCCCAGCAGCAGCCCCAAGCTCACACAAAGGAGTTGTGATGGTTTGGTACCAGGTTTAGTTTCCCTCAAGGTGGTGGTCCACAGCCCAGAAGTCAATGACTTGCCACCCTGAAGTGGAGGTTCCTGGAAGGGCTTTTCAGTTCAGGGACTGTGTTTCTTGCAAGGTCAGCCAGTGATGTGTAATGCAAAATGCAGTCTGGGTGTTTGAAATACCTTCCAACATGCCCCAGCCTAAAGTCCTACTCATCTTCTAGCCAGGACTTATCCCTGGAAGGGCTTAGACACGCCTTCAGCTGGGTTTTAAAGTCCAGACATAGAAAGTCTTCAGACTTTATCAATTTCTGATCTGTACAAGGGATTGCTTGAATATTGCTTCAACAATTTCCTGAACTAACAGAATCTTCAGAAATCAAGTCCAAAGCATGGCACATGCCCTTTTCTAGTTCTTAACTTCTTGATCAGCCTTTTCATCCTTTTAAGTCAGGATAATAGACAGTGTGTGGGGGAACAAAACCAAAACAAAACAATGGATGAGCAGCACATTTACACTTCGTAGATCTTTTCCATTTTCACTCTGAAGACTTCTTTGATGCAGACCAGTCACCAACACAAGCCTGTTAAACACCAGCAGCGACTTCAGTGAAGCTCACAAGCACCAGGACCCCCCCAACCAACAGAAAAGGCTGTTCTGACCAAAAGGTAATCTGTTGTGTAGGTAGTCAGTCACACCGTTCCTATTTTGCTGACTCCAGTTCAGAAAGTTGGATTGAGATTTCAAACGCATTTCCAAACTCGTGGCCAAACTTTCTGTCTGAGCTTAGCTTCTTTCCTGGTGAAGTATATATTGTCCTCATTGTCTCAATCACTTCTAATGGCTTCAAAGAAACGGTGATTTTTCATTCCACCAGCAAATGGATGTGAGTGATTCTTACGCTTTAATTTTTTTTTTGTCAGGACCAAAGTTTCACACTCTCCAAATTGCATAGGCAAGGAGTGCAATTATTCTCCACTTCCCAAAGACACCACATGAAAAGCTTCTGGAAAGATAATGGACTGCAAATGACGCCATTTAGTCACCCGCACACACTCTACAATCCAGCTGTATTTCTGGAATATATTTAGAAGGTGCAATTAGGGTTGTGCATGCCTTGATAAAAGTGAGCAAGTTTCTTAACTGAGGTTGAAAATCATTTTAGTTTCCAGTACTCCCTTTAATAAAAGCCACCGATCTTGATGGGGTGGGACCACGGATATCTATTTTCTCTCCAAGTTTTGCATCAACACAGATTAGGTAAACTCTGTGTGAAACAATAGCTAAGGACTGATAACCTGCAATTAATGTTGGTGCACTAAGCATCTACCCTTTGGGGATGTATGTGCAGAACAAGCACCATTTTACGGTTTTACCATTTTAGTTCAGAATAGAAATCCCTGCAAGAGCGAATCAAATCAGCCTTAACTCAAAAGTTCCTGCCACAGGGGAGTTTCCACCCTGCCAGCTCCCAACAGAGGAGTGATGGGATGAGATGTGTTTTGGAGAAATTCAACTAGGAGAGATTAAAGGTAGGGGTTGGTGTCTTTACTAGTGTGTGTTCCTCACGTCAGCTTCCTTCCAATCATACCTTCCACCAGCCTACATTTACAAGTTCATCATGAAACCATAATAATTTTTATTACTGTTTTAGGACTCTTCATTAGTCAAAGAAGAGAGAGTAATGTGTGTCTTCTGGTGACAGCTCATCCCAATATCTTCAGAGGCATTGTCCAGCAAGTTGAACCAGGGTAGGTTTAGACTGGATACTAGGAAAAATTTCTTCCCTGAAAGGTTGGTCAGGCATTGGAACAGGCTGCTCAGGGAAGTGGTAGAACCACAGTCCCTGGAAGTGTTCAAAAGTCTTGTGGATTTGGCACTTGGGGACATGGTTTCGTGGCGAACACAGTGGTTCTGGGTTAACACTTAAGCTTGATGATCTTAGAGGTCTTTTCCAATCTTAATGATTCTGTGACTCTACATGTATGACTCCAGCAGATGCAGGGCAGGTGCCAAGCAGCAGAGCCCCGTGCTTCAGCCAGCTCTCTGCGGCCTTGAGGCTGTGTCTACAGAAACAGTTGTTCAATTTTAAGATATTCAGTGTTTGAGTCTTTTTGGGGGGCTAGTGGCGCTCACTGTTTCTTTTGGAGACATCTGTCTTCAGAGAGCCTGAGGGAATGTCTGAATCTGCTCTGAAGGACAGATCCATGACCATATTCTGGAATAGTGTCCCATACTTACGTGTTTTCAGGCTGTGAGCACCAGAAGCAGATCGCTGAGACTGCACCAGTGGCTTGATAAAAGGCCAGATACCTCACCTGAGAACAGGGCAACTGGGGAGGTATGAAAGGAACTGGATCCTATACTGGCACCCTCTCCAAATGCCTCTCCTTTGCAGGATAGATTTAATTTGGCATTCAAAGAGATTTGTGTCTCATGTCAGTTTCTCTGCATAAGTGCCTGTATTTACTCTATCTGAAAAAGACACTGAGATCTGCCTGGGTAAGAGCACTGTGGGATGCTCAGGGGAAGAGCATAGATCAGTGAGCTCCCCGATCAATGTGATCCATGAGAAATTGTCACTATTCAGAGTGGAGAATGCCAATGTCCTTTTTGTCCTCCACAGTAATCCAAAAAAGCTCTCCAACCTCTTGCTTTTATTAACCCATTTGCTATAGGTTCCGTAGGCACAGTACGTCTTACCCCAAGGCTTGCCCTGTGTGGGTTGTTATATTATCCATGATGCTTTGGAGCATCTTAGGAAGCTGAATGGGGTTGGCATCAAGTAACTTTCTGTCTCTCAGTCTTCTCTTAATGCACCTGCAGACAGGGGGAGGAGGATGATCAAGGTTAAAACCCTACAGGTAGTTTACCCTCATTAAAGGTTCAGCTTTTCACAAAAAACCAAGAAAAGTGAATTGCCAATGTTTCACAATCTCTCCTTTCCTCAGAGCTGAGTTCAAAGCTGTTACTGTTGCCTGAGGGCAGAGCCTGGAGTTCCCAATATTTGAAAACACCATCCAAGAAAATCTGTCAAGGCCAATATGATAAACAGGCTATTGCAAGAGGGGAGTTTGGCAATCCTACACCACAGCTTAAAATTATTCCTTATAATATATTGGACTTCACATATTACAAGGCTCCGCAGACACTGATCCTCTGCAGACCTCTGCAGGACCCAGACAGTGCCGTTGCTCCCACTTGGCAGCCAAGATGCTTTCAGGGTAAAAGCCAAGGTGAACTGCCAACACCCTGCAAATCTGGGAGCGTTTGATGCGGGATCAAACCTCAGGGCTCCCATTAGCTGGAAGTGCAGATCCACATCCCCTTCCTCCCTCTCCAGCATCTCTCCACCCAACTCATGCCTGCAAACCACACCAGAGACTGGGAGGAGGCTTTCTAATTTTCATAATTTCCACTCTGAAATGTTGGAAAGCTTCCTTTTTCCATCCTGGACTTTGTTGTAATGCAGCCATTGTGTATCCTCCCGTAAACTTTCAAATGCACCAATAGTGGCAGTTTCCTGCAGGAGAAAAAGGCTTTGCTTCAGTTACAGCAAGCGGGAACCTGGCCAAGAAGAGTCATAAAACCAGAGGACGTTGATTTTTAAAAGCACAGTTATGTTAGTGCATTCCAATACATCCAATCAGTCACCGGAGAGCAGTTAAGTGGCCTTGGGGCCAACCTCCGGCTTCTGGAGAACGGTGTCAGGGGAAAGATAATCAGGCTGATGCCAGTGGATGACCTAGCCCCCTCTTCCTGACAATCAGTCACAGCAGACTTTGTGGTGCTGGCCAGGCTCTCGGTCACAGAAGTATTTTGAAAACTTTTCATTCTTGAGCTTTGTTTCATACTAATCCATGAATGCTGTTATCCACCCTAGACTGGGAGGGAAATTGCTGAAAGATCTAGAACAAGGGTGTAGGCAGCAGAGATGTTTTCCTGCAAAGGCCAAGAGAGACCATGGGGTCTCTGAACATCCCTTATAGCACCCAGCACTAGTGTTTTCTCTGAAATCAGCACCTTTTTCCCCAGGAGTCCTCTACGTAAGGGGCTCAGGGTGAAAGAACCCCATTTTAGAGGGAAGGGTGCAACACGTTTCTGAAATCACTGCCTTTTAGAGAAACTGCAGATGGAAACCCACACATCCAGGCATCATGTGAAGATGGATCAGGCATCCTGTGCAGCCCAGGGTATCTACCACCTCAATCTTGCACTCAGCCCCTCTCCCTTGAGGTCAGTGCTTTGCAAGGAGAGACTGCAGGCCTGACCTCAAATTCCCCGGGCACCAGCCTCTGAGAAACCTTCTGTTGTTTCTGTTTCATAACGATTGCCCACTGGGGAGGAACTGACCAACTCTCCCTCCCGGTCCCTAGCTTGCAAAGCCAAGAAATACCAACATGAAAAGGTCCACATTCTCTTATCCTGGAATGAACTGACCACGTCTGGTCACGCGGGGACAGAGCCCAGAATACCATCTACGTGGGCTTTTCTTTCCCATGACAAGTTTCCCAATCAGAGCTTGAATAAACATTAGGTCATCACCAATTTATAATGGCAGAGATTTATGTCTCTCTTGATCACATTTTTATAGAAGCAGAAATAAGCTTTCATTCTAGCTATTCTGCCCATATCTTAATCACTCTCTGACAAAACCAAACACACTGTTTTGAAATCAAACGGATTCACAGTGTGTGTGCCCTGCCGAGGCAGTGATTCTTGTCTGACTGGACCACTGCCGCGTTCAGTGTTGGTTTTGGTGGGCTTCAGACATAAATCTTCCCAAAGACCATTTCTCTCACTGCACAGTATAAGAG
The DNA here is from genome assembly GCA_013398855.1 of Mohoua ochrocephala. Taxonomy (NCBI): domain Eukaryota; kingdom Metazoa; phylum Chordata; class Aves; order Passeriformes; family Acanthizidae; genus Mohoua; species Mohoua ochrocephala. The sequence continues at coordinate 204,546 of VZTA01005503.1, read as the reverse complement.
CCCCATTGTTACAGCAATGATGCATTTGGGACACATCTCCACTGCTCTTTAGACCAAGGTAGACACTTAATAAGGCTGTTCTCATAGCTGAGTAGCCTTTTTCATCTCCTTCCTACGATGGAGCAGAATAGTCCCAGGTACTGTACCTGGGGAAGATGAGGGTGGTTGTTGCTCTCTGTCCCCTCTTCTTAGCAGAGCAATGATTTGGAGGAGCTTTTATATTGAGGTCTAGGCAAAAGCACCTCAACAGAAATGTGCAGTCATTTATGCTCCTCCTGAATCCTGAAATAAACAAATGAGGTGAATTAGGACCAACTTTGTCTTTAAGTGCCTGGTTCTCGCTAACACCTCGGCTCATGAAGGAAGTTTTCGCTGGCTTTGCAAGACTGTGGCATGGCTTTGTCAATTGCTGCCTGTCCATGATAAGGCTGAGCCACTGCTGTCAGAGCCCTTCAGAGGTGGTTCCTCAACCCACGTGTGCATGGCGTATCAGGGGCAATGGGCCATGCACTGCTGGTACTGTCTGGGGGATGGAGGCAGTGGTGCAGGGACCAAGGGCAGCTCTCTGTCCCAGACAGAGGTGCCAAATCAGGGCAACACAACAACACAAATCGTGAGTGCAGATCAAAAGACCTTCAGCCCCATGGGATCTTCATGTCTGGGTAGAGATCGTGCTGTGTCTGAGCTGCATCTGGAGTTGGAGAGGGTGTGTGGGACCTACAGGAGAGGACATGGTGTGCCATTCCAGGCTGACACGGAGGGCCTGGTGGAAACTGCCCAGAAGAAATGAGGCCGATCTTGCATGTGGTTCAAAGCGGATTGCATGGATAGACTATATGGCTCTAAGCAATGAAGCAGTGAATTTATTTCAACCACATAGGGCTATTCAACTTGTGAAAAACATTAGCTGGGTTTTGATCACTCCTTTTTTTTCTGAGCTACTGTGGCGCTTGGGCAGAACTTCCAAGTTCATCATTCTCCTAAAAGTTCCTATATTTGTTTTCCTTAGACCCGAGACTTCTTTTTAAAAAGAAAATCTGCTATATCCTTCAGCTGCAAATGATTTAATAGCTTTTGGCTTTGTGTGATCTGAATATTTTCTTGTTCTCTTGCTTTGCAGCTGTGACCTACTTAATTACAAGCAGGAAACAAACCCCAGAATCATTAGACTTTCTGCCTGGCTCGAAGAAGGGGAAAAAAATAAAAATCTCATGTTGTTAAATACTAGGATGTCCTTCTTAATAACAGGAAGTCAAGTTCCAGATAGCAACAGTGAACATTTGAATTCTTTGTGCATCAAGATAAGAACAGCAAAGAGCTTATGGGTTTTATTTTTTATGGCATGGATGTTTTGGGGGCAGGGGAAATGACAGCTGCTTCTAACAGCCAAAATGGGAATGAGTCATAAATTTCTAAATCAGGAGCGTAAATCCTCTTTGTTTTAAGTTCTGAACAGTTTCAGTCTGCTCTGTCCATAGAGACAATGAGGTGACTGACTTGCTGCTTCAATCCGGCAGCTTTCGATCTATTTTATCCTCTTTTCAGGAAGTATGAGCAAACAAGCCAGACAGTGAGTTAGGATCCCCCATGGCAAACCATCAGGTCGGAAGACAGAGCATGAGAGAGTTTGATTAACTTCTCTCCACCTCTGCAGGAGTCTGGGCTACTATTTATACCTCCAGAAACTCAGTACCCCCTCTGGAAATGCTGGTGGGATAGCAGCTGTAGAAAGCGACCAGAGAAAAGGAAAGTCAGGACTGTCAGCCTCTGAGACTGGCTGTCCCACACGGGCACTTCAGCCCTCTTGTCCCTGTTTGTCACAGCCCTGGTAGCAGCTCAATAGTACAAATCTCCCAGTGCATCATGAGGCAATAGAAGCTGATGTTTGCTCAGGGTTTTAAACCAACCGGCAACAGAAGTGCAAGTTATCCTCTTCTGTCAACTGTGCATGCATTATCACTGCAGATGGCATGGATCCAGCGCTGTCCTACAACAAATGGAGATTTTCCATTAGCAGGAGCCACAGGGGTCTGCGTTTCGGGAGCAAACGGGGTAGAGGTCAACTCTTATGCTCTACTGAGAAGGTCTAACTGGTCCCAGCTGGGGAGATGTTCTCAGCATGAAGATCTGCTGCCATACAGAAATCCCCCTCTGTTGGCTCCTGCGTTTCCCATCTGCAGATTAATCGTGCTGTGGCAATAGAAACAACCCAGGAGCCCCATGTGATCCAGCCCCAGCGCAGATGGCAGGAGTGAGTGAGCACGTGTGTGCACACACAGGGCTCTGTGGTTTTAGCAGCCCGGTGCGGCTCAGTCTGGGACATCCCCTTCCTCCACGGCAGCCTCCCCACGCACACTTAGCATTGCCTGGATGTGTACAGCACTGTTCCCACAGGGAACACACACACACATATCCAGTCTTCACCTCAGGGAGCATTTATTTGCCCATAGTTATGCTCATTTTGATAATCAGTGTAGGAGCTTTCAACATAGAGGGTACGTTATCGACCCAAGATATCTTAAGTATTTCTGCTTTTTGCTGCATAACTCCCATGGAACATGACCAGTTGGCTTTCTAGAATACTTCTTTACTTTTTAACGTGAAACAGTTCCCCAGAGATTTCATGTCACCTGACAAATGTCAGTGAATTAATCTGTTGAGGAAATGGAGACCCATAAAGCTATGTGACTCTTTTAATATTGTTCAAGAAACTGATGACTTTTCTGGAATAGGACCAGATCCCTCCTCGTTTTCACTCTGAAGGTTATATTTGACCTGCTTATCTTCCTCTCTGTCCAGTGACAATTACATCCCAATGAGCAATGTCATTATTTACTAGTAATGATTTTTTATAAGGAGCTTTAGAATAAATGAAGTATGTGTTCTTTATTTTAGGCCGGAGCAGGCTGTCCAACCCATAAGCAAGATCAAACATGAGAAATCTGGACCACTGATTTTCTAAAATGTGTTCCCTTTGCCCTCTTTCTTTTTAATGAAATGCTCACCCTTGTTTGTGAACAGAAAGGACTTTGTATCAGTCATTGAAAGCAGTGAGTGTTACCACTGGGTCCAAATCAGGCAGATACTTAAATATATCTGCGGGTTAAGTGTAAGAAAATGTTCTGCTGCAATGGGCCATTTGTGCTGTGTGTAGGCTTGGACAGCAAGGCTGCCCTTCATTAAATTATCCACTATCCCACAGGGCAGAACTGCAGACTGCCTGTTCATGAGCCACCAGATTTGTCCCCTCTTGCAGGCAAATAGTGCCAGTTAAGGGACACCTGTAACGTGAAAAAGTGCGTCCTCCAAACCACAGCCCTCAGCCAAGGCCATTGGGACAGCTTGACCATCACCTGATAAAGGGTGGGAAGCACAAGATAAAAATAGAATTCAAAATTATTTTAACATAGACATAACAAGGGAACCTCTCATAAAGAATCCTAGAAAGGTTTGGGTTGGAAGGGACCTTAGTGATCATCTAATTCCAGCCCGCAATCGCAAACACGTGCTCCAGTCACCAAAGGAATAAGCAAAAGCTTGAAACAAGAAGGGTGTAACTGCACGAGTCTGTGACTTCTTCTGTGAGCAGTCAGGCGTGTTCAATCCACAGTCTGAGATTCAGTGCCCACCTGATGGGCACAGACACAGGTTTGTCTCAGATTCGTATTGTTTCACCCCTGAACCTTGTCAGAGGCTATTTTAGCCATGGGTGAATAACATGGAAGGAAAACAGCTCAGCTGCTGGATGAGGTCTAGGTTGTTCCCTGTTCATACATGCCTCACAAACAGGCTGTGATTTTTTTTCTGTTTTCTTCTGGCCAAAAATAATTCTCCTGAGCATTTCTGCACATAATAGCAGAGAGCAGGGTGAAGATGAACCTTGTGGTGATGGGCATGTGCAAGCACGTGCTGCTTTGATTGGAGAGCCCGGTCACAGGACGTTACAGTGCCCAGCGGGATCAGAGTTAATCATAGGCTTGGGTTTCCAAAGTGAATAATCGTATTTAAGATCTCACCATTCACTTTCTGCGGCTGTTCTGCACTATTTCCTTAATACATTGTCCTGACCTACATCCCCTCCTGCAGACTCATTCACCACAGCATCCATGGAGAAAGAGGATTGAATAGCAAATCTCTGCACAATCTCTTTCACGTTTCTGCATAGTAGAAGTGAAAATCACTTTAGCTGGTGGAATATTAGAGACAAGTACGAGCCCAGCTTTATAGGATTCACCTACTTTTAAACCTTGTTAAATCACTAACACAACTTACTTTAGGAAATGAAATGTGTATGATTTGAGGAGATGACATACTCTCCTCTGTCAGTCAATAAAAATCTCTCTGGAGTGAGGACACGAACAGCCTTACACAGAAGGAGCTGCTGTTGGCATAATGATAATACTTAGCACTACCAGAGCACTTTACATTTTCAAAGAGCTTTAGAAATGTTATGATCAAGGTGGATGACTGGAATAATAAATTTTCATTCTGTTATGACTGTGAAGCAGCAGTTCATTTCATTATGGAACATTTTAGGCCTTATGGACTCGTGAGAACATCTCGAGGAAATTGGCCAGGATTTCTGACTCATGATGTTCGTCCTAAAATGCGACCAGCAGAGAAGTCTTCAGTTTCTTGAATTTTCTCTTCAGGGAAGTTTTAGGGCTGTCAGTGGTGGCAGACCAGGAGGGCCAGGGGGAGGCTGCTCATATCTGTGGTTTTGGAAGCATGTGCAAGGTGAGAGTTAGGAGGTAACTGAAGCAGTACAGGCACAGGCATCACATTTGCACGGGGCAGCACATCTTTGGGGCGATACCTCCAAGAACAATTTCTTGTCTAACAGTTCCAGAGAGGTGAGATAGGGGTTTTAGTGCCTCCTCTACAAGTCTGTAAAGGTTCAAGCATGATCACTGCCCAGATGCTGTGGCCCAGCCAGACTGAGCTCACAATCTTTCAGCAATCCAAAATTAATGCAGAGCCAACTCTTAGTTGATCAAAGCTCTCAGCAGACCTGATGTGGACATCTATACTTTATTTTCACTCCCCTTAAATTTGGGAGAGTGCCTAGAGCATATATGCTGTAGAATAGCTCTCAAGGTCTCAGGATTTGCTTCTTCAACTCAAATGCCATTCCCAGTTCTATCTAAACCCTTTCCTCAGAGCTTTCATTATATAGACAAAGTACAAAAGTACAAGAAATAAAACTATTATGCAGTCCTTGCACTCCAGGAAGCTCTGACTGAACAGACAGAAACGATCCATGATCCCTCCTTGGGTGGCAGCAAGGTCGCACGGCAGGGGAAAGACAGAGAAGCCCAGGTGAGACAGCATGAGGAATGTCAGCACCTTGACTTGGAAACAGGGTACTCAGAGGCTCACGTTCTCAAGTGGATCTGGTGCACAATGACCACTTGGAAATTTTGGAACACTGTGGTTCAGTGCAGCTACAGGAGGGAGGTCACTGCTGTAAGTCCCCACCGAGTGCCCTGGCTCTGCCTGGGCACATGTGAACGGAGGAGGGTGGCTCCTTATCCCTGTGTTTGATCACTTGGCAGCAGGACAACCCTCAACTGCTCCCATCGTATCAGACATGAGAATGATATGCCATTAAGGCACAAGGAGAAAACTGTGACTAGTTAAATATCTCAAAAAAGCATCTCCAACATAAGAAAGCATGAAGCTGCGACATGAAAGGAAACTCTGGGCACAAAGCTCTGACAACGTTAATCCTCTTTACACTGTAGAGATATAAAGATCAAAAAGGGCCATGAATTTGAAATAGAACCTAAAAGACCACATTGGGCCGGAGCTGCAGGGACCACTGGGGCCATGTGTGGAGCAGAAACAGGATGTTTCTGGTACGTCTACAGCGAACCAAAGGAAACTTCCTCCCACCCGGCACGTCCTTCTTTCAACATGCCCAAACACATCCACACCCATCGGAAAGTGGTGGGTAGAGGTTTACTCTCGAGCGTGCTGGAGAGAGATGCTGAACTGCTCTTTCCAAGGCCAGAATACACAAAGGTGAACATGGACCTGTCTCTCAAGCTCCTGGTACAGGCAGCACCCGCCTACACCAGTGCATGGCAGGGGTTTGCAGGGTCTGCAGAGAGGAGGAGCTGCCTGCAGGGCTTAGGATGGGAAATCCACCCCCAGGCTCCAAGCCCCAGTGACAGTCCCATGAAACAACACAGCAGCTCAAGGGGGGTTGGCTTTTTGCTTTTTTTCAAGGGAAGTAAGGAGCTATTTTTATGCCCTAGTAACAGCCTTTGGACTGTCAGTAAAACGTGGGAGGTTTCATAGTAAATGTTTTGGCTGACATTTTCTCAGAAACAGCGGGAAATAATCAGCGCATAATTAGAGAGGAAAAGACCTGCAAATGTCTATAGATCTATGTAGAGCGCAAAGGGCTTTTTTTTTTCCTAATTGACCTTAGTGAAGGTGAAGCTGAGCATGTTTTATAGAATTATAATGTGATTTTACAGAAATTACTCAAAGAGTACACCAGTGGAAGAGCCAAGCTGCCAATTCTCAGACATTTTTTCTCCTCTCTTCTGCCATTCCCTGTAGCAATAACCTCTTCTGACCATTTTGGATAAGAAAGAGCACATTCTGTGGTGTCTTGCTTGAAAAGAGCCCTTTTGGTAGAGCATCCCCTGACTCTAGAGAGGATGGGCTATCTTCGCCCAAGAAACCTCCATGGCTGCAATTCCTTTGTGTCCTGCAAGGTGGGATGTGCAATCTGCACTCAGACAGCTTTTACCCTCTAAAAAAATACTTTGTGTCTGGTCAGCAGGAAAACCTCTGCAGGAAACCAGACAATCTGCTCTAATCATGAAGGTAAATCTATCCACTGAAATGTTCACTGGGCCTTCTACAGACTCAAGTGACTCCTAAGGAGACTGCTCCAGTCTATCAGTTAAATAAATACATCGGAGAAGTGTTTTCAGAAAGTCTGATTATGTCATCAGCCAAGTGAAAAGGCTCCTTCAGAGCTGCCCTCATCTGCTGAGTAATTACCGAGTTGGGACAGGGGCCGAAAATCTCCTTTCAGCCGTTAGGAAAGGCTTGATGCACATATGGAGCAGCTAATTTTAAAACTGCGGTATATCCTCCATTTCCCCTCCTCTCCTCTTTCCAGAATACCAAAGGGGTTAGGTCACATCCCAGAGCAATCACTTGCTGTGGTTTCTTTTCCCCCCTCTGTTTTCCTTTATCAAACACATTTCTTTCTTTTCCTCTCTTGTGCTCCCAGGCAGAGATCTTATATATCAGGCTGTAGCCTGGAGCAAATATTGTCTAGTCAAGTTAGAGAGAGATATATATATATATAAAAAAATATATATATAAAAATCCTTTCTTCCAAATGAGGCTTTATAATGGAGATGTTCCTGGCCCCTTGTCTACATTGCTGCTAGCAGAAGCAGTGTGTTACCGAGTTTACAGGCAGGAAAATAACCAAGAGAGAATGAGCATAGGGAGACTACAGCAACGGCTCAACACCAAGAAAACAGGCAGGCACAGGGAGAGGAGGAAGGAAAACTGCACTTTGCAGAATGAATAGCTCCCAACAAGTTTAAAGGAAATATTATTACGATTTTATTACCATATTTTATGAAGCCACTCTAAAAATGAAGTCCTGAAGAAGCAATTAGGCTGAGAACATGAATTTTGCAGCTGTATTTTCCTGGCCCTCCACCTGCCCTGTCAATGAGCTGACGAGCATCCTTGTGCCGTTATCGTGACGCACAGCTCGCTTCGTGTCCTTCAGTCCTCAAAGAACAAATTATGGATGGGGTCATGGTGGGACAGACATACAGAAAATCAAGCAGATATTAATATTCCTGCTCCTTCCCAATCCAGGGAGTTGAATCAGGGAAGACATTGAGGCTTTTTGGAAATGACGCCTTCTCACCTCTGCTAAACCAGCAGTTTTAGGAGTGCAGCGTGTGCAGGTCCCCCATGATTGCAGCTCAAGCTGTCCTGCCTACCCCTCTAAAAAGTGCCTCCTAGGAAGTGCCTCCATGTAGGCATTCTCCAGCTGACTCCTGTCTGCTCCCTCCAGATTCTGCGGCCTTTTTGCACACATTCCTCTGAAGGGAGAGTAAAATGAGTGAAAAATAGCACTGACAGGCAGCTGTCTCCAAGGGCACTGGCTTGCACTGCGCCTTCGATAAAAATACTTCCAACCTCAGTTTCCCCACCTGGTGATTAAATAGGAAGAAGAACTCATTGGATTTACTTGGAAAATGTCTTGCGACTTAACTCCATGATTTTGTGGTGATTTAACTGAACTGCAAATCCTCATCTTGATAATGTATTTTCACCCTCACTGGACCAGTTCCCTCGGCTCAACTCATCAGAGATGTTGACAGCATTGAAGTCTCCACCCAGACAAGCTGCTCCTGCAGGGAAATGGGCAGGGAACCGATCTCTTCTCAATACTTATTTTAGGAAGGGATGCCAGGAGTGAATCTTTGTATCCATAGAACAAAAAGGGTGGTTTTGGCATCCAGCTCTTCTGGAACTTTCTCTTGGCCTTGTTCAGATGGGACCCACCCTTAGGAATGAGAGCTCACCAAGGGTTAAAAATATCTCCACACCAGCTGAACCAGACTGATATTAAAAGGCCATTGCTTAATCCATTTAACTTTCCAAAATATCACCCCTTGGGTAAATAAGGTGCTTTGCAGAGTGTTGCGTAATTCTCATGTAAAGATTAAGTTCCCTTATGAGTCCAAAACATGAAAAGGCTCCAGAACAGAGAGCTGGGTGGGAAAAAGACTGGAGTGTAACTGTGCAATGGCGAGTTAATGCACGAAACGAAAGGACGAAACGTTGCATGCGGCAGAGCTGCCTTCTCAGACGTTCTTCGGGAGTGTTTGAAAGAGTTAAGCCCAATAGTGGAATGTCTTGGGAATGCTGGCAGACGGAGAGTGAGCGGCTTTTTTCTTCCCTCTGGATGGAGTCCCAGGACTGAGCATGCAAAGTGATGACTTTGGATCCGAGTTTGCTTCTTGGGTCTGCAGCGGAGAGCTGGGAAGTGATGCAGTGTTACCGAGAAGTCCTTTGCAAGGGATGTGCAAATGCCTTCCTAAGTCAGGAGAGGTATTTTTACCTCTTCCTTGCTCATCCTTGGGCGCAGCAGGACTCGCTTTGAGAAGATACAGAGGGAGAAACCACATCCTGAAGGGCGTATGCAAAGGGAGAAAGACACATCCCCAAACAGTTTATTTTGGCTGCTGGTTTTTGTTGTCCGTTTTGGTTTGGTGGTTTGGTGGTTTGCTATTTTTTTTTCCCTTGCTTTTCGTTCTCCTTCTTTGATGGAAATTTCAGTGACTCTTTAACCTTGCAGTTCATAAGGCGCCTTGGGATTAGCTGGTTGCCTCCGAGCAGGGAATCTGGGGTGATTCACACAGGCAGCTGGCATGGCTGCTGTGCTCTTTGGCTTTGAGGATCTGCTCTACAGCTGGGACAGCCTGGTGTGGAGCCTGACGTCCCGGGCTCTGAGGACTTGCCGCTTTGGAAACCTGAGGGTCCTGCAGCTCATGCTGAAGCCATGGTGCATTTCCAGAGACGTTTATCAGGTAGGGTAACAAAACACCAGGCCAGACCCTCAAACCCCAATGCTGCAGGGGGAGACCCCCTGGGAGCCTCACAGGGTCCTGTCCTCTTCTTACCAACCACTCTGGGTCCCACACAAGCAGTGGGACAGAGGGGACGCTGTGGGCAGGGGAGGTGTGGCAGGAGAGACAGTTTGGTTTGGAGGATTGTGATGGGGTCTCCCATGGTGGAACACAGGTCCAAACTCTCCCTCCCACAGAGCAAGGGGGGAATAAGTGAAAGCAAATTAAGGTTCAATCTGCTATATCCCTTTTCTTTGAGCTTTATTCTCCTAAATACAACCTTAGCTTTTCTGCATCCTCAGGCTGTCCCTACAGCTGCAAAGGAATAATTTATAATTTACCCAGAGGAAAGGATGCCTAAAGGCACCTAATCTGTGGAAAATGGGCATTTGCAGAGGGTTTTAAACTGTAGTAGCACTAATTATCCCTAAGTGACTTGTGCAATGCCTTTTGACTGCTTCATCTTGCAAAGTCCCAGGCATCCGATTGCCTAAAATTTCTGGTTTGCTTGATGTATGGTTTATGTGGTATAGAGAGCTTTGGGGCTTGGAGGACTGGCTTCTCTGTAGAGTTACACAAACTGCTTGCAGCTTGAGGTATAGTGACACAGCTCTAATAAACTGCGTGTGTTTCTGAGACTGATTAAACTGGGTTAAACAAACTGAACATCACAGAAGGAACTAGAACTGAATGTCACTTTGAAAAGCAACTCGTTCCGGTCCATAGGTGAGTCCAGGTTGCAATGACACTGTAAACCAACCAGCTTGTCTGCTTTTTTAATCAGCTTTAGATTACTGAGGTTAGACATTTATTCTGCTGTGGGGACAAGCCCGTTACAACATTTATCATCTCCACAGATTTGTCTAATGCCGGACGCTGGAGTGACTGATTGGTATTTGCATTTGGAAAAGACATTTTCTGCTACTCCCATTTACTTGGTATTTTGCTTTTCCTGTGCTTTGGAAGTCTCCATGTGTGAAGCCAAGTCATACAGAAGGCAACAGATTAAAAGCCTGTAGAAATTGTGTATGTTGGTTAGAGGGAGACCAGGGCAGGGTTCTTAGTAATTTCAGCAAACTTTGAACCGGTTTCAAATCATGCTCTGGTTTCAGCAGACTTCAGGAATAGATTTTATGGTCTTTGGAGTTCAGCAGGCATGGGCAGCATTTTTATTTTAAGTATTTGTTTGTTCCAGAAGACGCCCACAGCTAGTAACACAAACCCATTACCCAGGGCTTGACTTTGAAACCCCCCGAGAGGTACCACTGTGATGGGTCAAAGTGAACCACCCTGCCCTCCCTGGGCTGTGCTGGCCCTTGGCTGGGGTGAACCCACAGGTCAGGCTGTGCAGAGGCTGCCTGTGGTGTGGGGCTGCCCCACCCTCTCTCTGCAGCTGGTCTCAGGAACCTGAACCTGAACCAAATCAGCTCACATGGGCCTGGGAAAGGGGAGGAGGAAGCAAGAGGGCTCAATGCTGAACTTCATCTTCACCCTTCACCTATGTAAAATCATCCTCAAAAACTTAGGAATTGGTTTTCAGATGTGTCCAGATTCTGATTGCTGATAATGTACCCCAGCCGATGCACCCTGCATCAGGGGATGCCACTGCCTGTGAAGGCTCCTAGAGCTGGTGTTCTTTCAGCAGATTTAGGTTGCTGTGAGCACCGAAGCACATCCACAAGTGCACTTCTTCCATTGCAAAATGCACATGCCTTGAACCAGCCCCCATGGCATTACACCATGATCCTGGCATGTTATTCCCCTTTGCCAGAGTCCCCAGTGAAATGGGACCAGCAAAGGTGCCTCCCTTCCCACCCAAACAAGCATTCATGCAGCCTGAAAGACCCTCACAGGTCAGGAGGGACTTGAACAGTTGTTTGTTTCTCAGACAGAATCTGTGAACATCCGTATAAGCTCAGAAAAACCACGTCACTTTATTTGTCAAGGCCCATGAGCTTGCATTTCTTTGGAGAGGATCTGAAATGCTGGGTCAGGTACCAGGAGAATTGCTGCTGGGTGGAGGTTTGTTGGGAAAGGCATCTCGTAGCTCATCACTGCGGAGTTCCAGCAGCAGCAGTGTTATTAGCAGCCAGCATGAGCTGATAGCTAACTCTACACTTATGGATATTAATCCTAAAAGCATTTCCTCCAGTAGCCAGCATCCTCCAATTTAAATGCTGGCAGGGTATTTTAGTAGAATATTGCTTGGACAGAAAGCCTGACAGTTTAATCACTTCCCAGAGACAGAAACTTCTTCCACTGCTGATTATTTAGATGAGAAAATAAGCTCTTAACTACGCTAGTTTTTGTTGTTACTATGTATTAATCCCTGTTGCTACTGCACCTTGAGAGCAAAGCAGATCGGTGTAGGGCTTCTGCCTGGTACCAGAACCAGAAAAACCCCAAGAAGCAACATTAAAAAGAAATATTAGTCAATTTTGTAAAATTAAGCAAAGCTTTTTCATGCTCCTAAAAGTATGTTTTGTGTTTTTCTTTGAGTCAATCCCATCTCAGTGCATCTGTGCCTCTGGTGCCATTTGCTGATAGCGAGATGGGGGTAGCAGAGCAGAGCAGAGCAGCACACAGCCAGGTTCTGGCTGAGCAGGACCCACACTGCTGGGCACACACCACTGGGGAGAGCTCAGCTCCTCCACCAGCCAAGAGCATGGCTGCTCAGGTATGGCTCTGACTTAGATTTTTTTTGTATCCTTGCCCTAGTCTTTTGCCCTATGTCTCCACCATACAAATGTTCCAAAACTTCCCAATTCCCTTCTACTGTCCCATCTACAAAATCTATAAAATCTAAGATAATCCTGTACAGAGGGTACAGTCCAGATGTGCTGCCAATACAAGAGGCAGTGGGTTCTTGGAAACAAAACAAGCTCCAGGCATCAACATAATCAGTGTAATTCCCTTATGTATGATAACAGAGACTTTTCTTTCTTGGCTCTCAGAAAACCAGCACCCATGCATTAGCAGAGATAGATGGAGTAGCAGCTTTGGGGTGATGCTGGCTGCAGTAGTCAGAGTGGGATCTGAAACATTTCAGTCTTCAAATCCAATCTGACACAGAAATTGGAAGCTTGGACTTGCTCAAGCTGCACTCTGAGCAGCAGTTGTTATAAAATAGGTTAAAACAATCAAAAAATTGCTCCCTCTTTCTTGGTCTCCAGACTGGATTTGTCTCGGGGTGCTGAGTGACTCCATTTCTCACTGTCTGTAAGCAATGCTTTGGTGCTCCGGCCATCCAGGCAGTGCTGAGAACGAGAGCCTTTGGGTACCCTGAAGGTACCATCATCTCTCTCAGACTGCATTTCTTCCCCGGCAAATAAATCTTCCCCCAAGTCTGCTGTGATTCCCAGGGACACATTTGTCTGCCTAGTCTGAAATAAACCTCTTGCCTTGATCTGTTTTCAGTGGGGCTAATATTCACCAGTTGCTATATTTTAATTGTAATTAATGCTTGTTATATTTTAATTGTGTTTTTTGTGATCCACCATGTGGTTTTCTGACTGCATGATCAGAATTCATTTCAAAAAGGAGATTAACAAATAATAAACTTCCAGTCGAGGCTCTCAGACAGTCAGTTGTGCAAGATGTCACCAAGCTGTCGGATGTATTTTTACCAAAGCCCAGATGTCTGACTGCTCTGACCTACTAAACAAATGGCCCTGTGAACTAACACACTGCCTGCTTTTGCAGAAATACTCACATTTCAAGAAGTACTGGGGGAGGGCTGGCTTCTTATTATGGGATAGGCAGTCAGTTCTGCATTTTAACATCCTGAAGATAATTCACTATTTATTTAATCTCCAAATCCATCAACAAATGTTTTAGTTTCCCGGCTATGCCTGTGCAATGTCAAAGAACATTAGGCAGTGCAGGACCTACATCTACAGTTAAAACGTGTTTATGTGTCTTGACTGTTTAAAATCCCACCAACTGCTCCTACCAAGTCAGAGGCAGACCTCTGGGTGCAGAGCCATCTCTCAAGGATACCACTCACGGACATTTAATTCCTCTCTCTGTAGACAGTAGTACTGTGTACTTTTTTCACACTGCTTCTTAGCCACCAAGTGCTTGGAAAGACAGTTAAGTCATTTTACTGCTATAGAAACCAAGGCAGAATCAGATGAAATTACTCACTCCAGGTTATAGGCACAAGTGCAGAACTGTCTGCAGTACCTCATTGCTCCCCAGCTGTCCAGCGACAGGCAATGGGGTTAAGGAAGGAGGTGGGCTGTAGAATTTAGGGGCTGGGTGTTAACCTAAAATGAGGAAGAGGAAAAAGCTTTTGCTGTGCTGTCAGACATGCAAATTCGTGGAATATTCCATATTTTAGCAAAAAAGTTTAATTTTGGCAATTAGGAAGGAATTGTTGGATATTAGGAATTAACTCTTCACCAGGGTAGTGAGGCACTACCAACAGGTTGCCCAGAGAAGCTGTGGATGCCCCATCCCTGTAAGTGTTCAAGGCCAGGCTGGATGGGACTCAGAGCAACCTGGTCTAGTGGGGGACGTGTCCCTGCCCATGGCAGGGGGGTTGGAACTAGAGGATCTTTGAGCTTCCTTCCAACCCAAACCATTCTGTGATTCTACTTTCCAGATCCTATCACTTTCCCCAAGGAGAACACACCTCAGATGTTTTTCCCACAGCATTCCTGCTGCTGGCCATGGAGTGTTGATGGTTTTTCCCCCAGCTGCCATGGGCTCTGGGGAGTTGACCTGGAGGGCTTTGGGGTTTCTCCCCCATTCACCTGGTGTTTTGCTGGCACCCTGCTGGGTAGTGCATCACAAAAGGGACAGTTTCCACTTCATGGTGGACTCTGAGGCATCCCCACACCCCCACAACCCTATGAGGAAACATGATCTTCCTCCTCAAAAAGGAACAGTTTGGGAATTCCATTCTTGTTTCAGCATCATTCTTCACCCTGCTTGCCTTGAAGACATCTTATTATGTTCAAGCACAATTAAAGATTCAGGAGCAAAAGCAGCATTTTGCACGCCTGCCCCGCTGCTGTGAAAGGCTGTGCAAAGCAATGTTGGGCAAGTGGGAGGAAGGAAAGGGCTGAAATGTTAAACACATCATTTCAGATTGGCAAAATTTCCAGGTTTTGATTTATAGCTTCATCACCGAGTAGATTAATGTGGAATTCAAACACAACCAGCTCTTTGCTTTCCTTCCAGGCCTGACATATTAACATTTCCCATTAATCTAGTCAGCTCCAGCATGATGAAGGCTGAGGAAATGGGGGATTAGGCATGTGGGAGTGTTGGACGGGCAGGGGAAGAGAGCCAACAAAATTCACTTTAGTTAACTGGCTAACTAAAGTAGAGAGCACAGGACCTTATTCAGGTCTCAGGTTGTGCCTGGAGCTGTTTCTGACTCCCTTAAAGACAGCAAACCCAGAAGCTTTCTCTTCTGGTGCTGGGCAAAGGGGTTTTCAGTGGGGCTGCTGACTTTCTGCTCATAAGGACAGTGGTGGATTGTGGGCACTGGTGCCCCCATGGAGCTGGGCTCGAAGGGCTCTTTGCTGGCCACTGCTCTGTTCTCAGAACACTGTGATGCCCCGGTACAGCTGGGATTCAGGAGGCTTCAGGCCCTAGGCTTGCAGTCTGCCTAAATCCCACTTTTGTGAGGAGGCAACTACAACTTCTTTTCCCCAGCACTCTTTGCTGATCTAGTCCACAGTCTCTGGTACTGCCCTGAACATTTCTCAGACTTTATTACTACATATTTAAGCATTTATGAGATTTGAACTGCTTCTCTTGGGGGAAAAAAAAAAAAAAATAACAACAAAAACACCCAAACCAACAACTACTAACAAAAATCACACCAAAAAAAAAAAAAGAAAAGAGAAAAAGAGGGAAAAATACCCATCCACCCAGAGCTGCAGAAAGGGCTAATGAGCCTCACATGTTTCCAAAAGCGGCTCGGGAACTTTTGGCTTGCAGAGTTTCTCATCCCATCTTCATTACAGGCAGAAGCAAAGAGAGTTAGACAGCGAGAGGACGGGAGAGAAAATGCAAATGCTAAAAATTAATCTTTGCCAGAAATCACAGCCAACAGACAGCAAAAGAAAAGAGCCTGTGGGGAAACCTCGAGCCATTTCCATTCAAGTTGTCTATGGAGAAAGCACAAGAAGTGCTCACTAAGTTCCCACCCCCAGGTATTTTTATAGCACACTGTAAAGTTGCCTTCAGCATTTGACACAGATTTCCCCTGCCTTTGTGGGGCTGGGAAGGGCTGGGACAATCTGGGAGGAGCTGTGCCACTGCCACCAGCCCCACCGTAGCCCCTCGGAGCACTGATGTCAGTGGAGGGGCAATAACCCTTTTGCCTCCTGAACAAACACCTGCTCCCCTCGATAGTTTGTGGGGTCTCATCTCCCCTTCCACCGTCCCAAGGCAGCTGTGGGACAGGACAAGAGGCACAGGGCTTTCCTGGAGGACAGGGAGAAGTTCCAGGATTTTGCTGGGCAGTGGCTGAACCTGGGCCATTAAATCACCTCAGGAATTGCTGTGCTACCTTCCTGTTAAAGCTACCATGGAGCTGCACCAGGCTGGGGCTTGTGCTCACTGATTATTAGCAAACACAACACTCTGGTGTGTTCCATGGGCTGCAGCTTGTCCAGTGCTGCTAGAAAATGAGGGGGACCTTAAACCAGCATTGACCCTCATATTTGTCTTTACATGAACTTTTAGGGATGGTAGGAGGAGACTGAGTGGTCAAGTCTCATGAATGAGCTTCTTTTTTTTTCAATAAATACAGCAGCCTCTTAAAAGAGGAGGTGTACTTGGCATTGTTTTGCTCCTCTGTGAATTTTTCCAACCTGCCTCCCTGTGAGAAACACTCGACCTGCAGTTCCAGTCTGTCCATGAGAGAGGAGTCTGCGTGCCCCAGCTGTGAGCATGGGCAAAGTCTTTCATGGTGTTAAAGCCACCCCACTAATAAGTGGGTTAGGATTGCCAGTGCAGCTTATAGAGGCCACCAGCTTGAGCAGACACAAGCAATGCTGAGTTGTTCCTAGACAGGATGGATTTGAGTCTGTCCCAAAGCTGAGCTCTCTTGAAGTCCACCACCAATGACTTGGGCGTTCCTGCCCCATTTTTGCTTTAGTCTGCAAGGGATAAAAACTGTGCTCTCCACAGGGAATACAAACTGTCTCAGCTGAGACAACCTCCAGCAGTTCACCCTCCTTATAACAGAAATGCATCTTGCAGCAAGGCGAGGGAAATACTTTTTGACCCCCCCGGGTTTGCAGAAGCCAGGTCTGAACTGCTTCTTCCTAGGCTTAGCTATTTTCTGCTCAGTGTCTAGAATCATGAGATGGGATGCATCTTGTGTTCCTTTAGTTATCAAAAATCAGGCAATCCATCCATGCTGATTCCTTCCCAGATAGGTGTCTTGTGCAAGTCATTCTCTGGAGGTGCCAAACCCTTTGTGCGGAGACCAGAAAGAGCTGAGACTGCTAAACCCAATTGCATGCTCAAGTATTAAACACCCACAGCCCTGTGACCTAGAGGTCATTTATGTTGTTCTGATTAAATACATGTCATCCAAGGCCTGGGTGGAAGATTCTGGAAGCCTGCAGGAAGGTCAGCAACTGCCAGGACAGTGCCCAGCAGAGCTACTTGAGTCATCAAGCTTCAGCTGCTGGAACAGCATGCTCTGTCCTGGGACATGCTCTGTACTGGGACAGGCCCCCAGGAACCTCCTTTTGGTAAAGAGCTTTGATTGCCCAGAGATACATTTGCGAACACTTCAATTTGTGGACATTCTAAAGTAATTGAAAGCAGCAGGGAGTTTTGCCTGAGGCATTTTTGTTTGGTTCAACCCCTTCTCCCTCAAAGAGAAATCCATCTTGAATATATGGCTCAGAGTAGCCCCAGAACAGGTCCAGTCCCATCAGGCTTCCATGTGTTTCTTCTCTTGCATAAAAGAAGATGATCGTGGGGAAAAATGCTTTTTCCTTCACTGTTGTAACATGCCCCACCAAAGTCCTTGTGCAATGGATGCCATTTCTTTCGGATGTTCTCCTGGAGCAAAGGTGGAGCTGACTGGTGCCATTGAGCCAATCCTGCCCTGTCTGTGTTTGCAGCTGCATCCAAGATGCTGCCATGAATCATCTGTGCTCTTGCAGAAACTCTCTTCACACCCAACCAACAGCATCCAGTTGTTTAGAGAAAAACAGGAGCTCTTTGGCATGGGAGTTTTGGGGACAAAACAGGCCAGATTAGGCACTTGAAAGATGACTCTTTTGTGATAGCAAAAAAAGAACAGAACAAAGGCTCTGAAGGCCATCCAAGTGTATTTACCAGAAGGCACTGAAGATGAGGGATGGCTTGCCTCTCCTCTGTACCCTCTGTCCCTCCCAGGTTGGATTGAGGAGGATAACTCTGTGCACCTCTGACGCCCGCAAGTGGCTACAGGCAACATTTGCACATGAATTACTTCTTAAGTTTAAATAGAAAGTTTAAATTTCTAGTGTCCACTCCTTTTGATTCATCTATAAGACTCTTCCCTTAAATGTCCTATGCACTGCATGTGCTCAAGTAAGCTCACAGCAGAGGAGGGTTATTGTTTTCCTAAATTGGAAGCTTATGAGCCCAAGCTGGAGGGAAATTGTTACAGGATTTCAAACCCTGCCTTTTTTCCTCCTCTCCTTTCAGTCCAGGAGACTTTTTTTTTTTAACCATGTGAGTCCACCGAGACTCCAAAACAGCTGACAAAGCATAGTTTCAGGCCAGTCCTATCCCCTGCTCCTGGAGAAGAACTCTGCATGGCAGCCAGTGCTAAGTCTCAACTACAAAAAGTTATCCAAGGTCAAATTCCTCCATGCTCTGAACTTCCATCTGCCCCCCAATGGGGATTAGTGTCTGCCCAGCACCTGGCAGGAGCCACCCCATGTCTCCATGTCTGTAGCATTGCATAACTTGCAAGCTCCGTCGTGTGCAGTCACTCACCAACTTCACTGGTCACTGTGCTGCTGGAGCTGCTGAACACGGGGACTTGAGGGGCTCTCACAAAGCTCCAGGAGGGCAGGAATGTGGGGTTTACAGTCATTACAAACCTGCTTTGCTCCGCTTCCATGCGGCCTGATCTCAACCCCTCTGTGTTCTGGGGCTTAGCACATTTATACAGTCACTTCCATGCCGGCAAAGAGGTGTAGCTGATGATGAAGAGAGACCTGACTGAGGGCTGGGAATCTTTATGTTACTGTAAGTTGCTGTACTTGGGTTGACCTCTGCTTTTTCTTCTTTTCTTAAATGTTTTTTTTAATATTCTTTAGACCCCCACAGCCACGGGAGCCTAGAGTCATGCAGGTCCTCATGTGCACAGCCACAACTGAGACAACAACTTTGAGTATAGTCAGGGCTGGAGGCTGAGCTGGGCTTTGCAAAACCTCAGGTGATCAATCAGGGGTTTTGCAAAACCAGACTGCAAATGAGGAACAGTTTGTGCCAGACAAGTGATATCAGAGCAGCCACTGGGATGAGGAGGTAGTGAAGGAGGAAGGGGAATAAGCAGCACAGGAGTGGGGTAATTTCTAATTAAAGTGAGAACAGAGCCAGTGTTCATCTCAGAAAAGAGAGGTTCTGGGAAGTTCACTGCATCGCATATTCTCAGGCATTCGTCATCTGAAGTGTCTTTTAATTGCCACTATTATATCATATCACAAACATTCTTGTGATTTATCAGTCATAACCTCTTACAAAGGGATTCTTTCATTCAAGCCGTTTTCACGGAAATCTTTTCCCCTTGGATCCCAGTCCTGCAACACACTCAGACCAGGAATCTGGGAGTGGGATTTTTTACTTCTTCTTTCCTAAACACAAGTTGTTGTTTTGCAGACAACATGTTTCAGCAACAGACCGTGTCCCAGTTTCAACTTCTTTCCTCTTCATCCCACGATAATCAGCTCTTAACAGCTCTCCTTCCTCTTATGGTAAAAGCTGAAATGTAAATAATCAGGATGTCCTAAGTGTCAGGAACCAGCTGAGTCCTGCTAGCCCAGACCCTGGGTCTCCGACACCAGGCTGCCTTAAACATTTGGCTCAGCCAACAGACTGTATTTATAATGTAAACTCCCCTTGTCAGCTCCTAACTCCTGGCTCCAGTTTTAGAAAATTTAACATTTCTGGGGGTTGTATTTTCCCACCACTTAGTCAAGAGCTGAAATTTTTCCTCTCAGAAAATACACTTGTGTGTCAAAGGCCAACGACCAAAAAAATATCAGTAGTTTTGCAGCCTAAATATAGCACAGAACTGAGATCCTGAATTCCTGTGAAAGAGCCAGTGTAAACAGCCATCGTCTGTGCAACCTGGGAGGGGGCTGCACCCCGGGGCTTTTTCTTGATGTTATCGTGCACCGTGGTGCCTGGATGTCCTGGCACGGGTGAGGAGCCCTTTGTGCAGGGACATCCTGACCAAAGTCCTTCCCATCTATGGCCTTCATTATCCAGCCTCAGCGAAAGGCTTCAGAGTCACCCCAGCCTGGAGGTGCTGTCCTTGCACTGGCTTACACCCACGGGTCATCAGGGGTTGGGTGGGCGGTCGTGATGTGAGAGCCCCAGGTTCAAGTGCTGCCGTTGGTGTTGCCAAGGAGTCGCCTCGCAGGGATAAGCCACGGGGATGATCCCCCTGTGAACACAAAACCAGCCAGAAGGGATTAAGCCTTGGCCCTTTGTTGGGTGCTGGTGATCAACACTGGCTCCGAGGAGTAATCCACTGCCATCCCGAGTGGGAGAATGTATAAAAGCAAAACTAATCACATACTTACCCACGGATGGTTTAACAGGCATGAACTCATTCCTGTGATTCATCTCATCTTACAGTTTGTACATAAAGCAGAAAGTTCATACATAAAGTCTCTCCTACCAGTGCTGTCAGTAGCTGGGGGCGACCAGGAGAGATGAATCCATTGGCCCTGCAGAGGTCTAGGATTGCCCAGGACCGTCTTCCACCCACTTCACCTTCAGCCTAGGCCAGTGTCTCTCATTTATTAATGCACATGGATAATGTCTTAACCATTAGCTGTGGATGGGAAAGACATGATAGCCACTAGAGCTTCCCCTCCCTCTTGCATCAGACTTGGAAGGGTTGGAACTAAATGAAACCTGGCCTGGGAAGTGCAGCAGGGAATACAGCGTGCATGGTGTTGCAATGGTTTGTGAATGCTCAAGGGTGGGCAGAGCTAATTTCTGTCAAAGCTGATAACCGCTGGTTTACCGCATCCCTTTTCATTCCGCTAACCCAACTCTCAGTGGATCTCATTATCCTGGAATTCATTCAAGAGTCCCCATCTCCTCTAACAGGGCTCCAGACACCTTGCAGGTCTCCAGAGATTAATTGATATTAATACAGAGTAGTCATAAGTTTTCTCAGTGGGGCATTTGCTCCTGTGTCTCACAAGTTTGTTGTGTTTTAGGGAGGGAGTGTATTTGGATGGCCTCTTGGGATTTTCTCCAAAGGTTTTTTCAAAGGAAAGGTCTTCTCCAAATCTTTCTGCTCACATGCATCTTTTCGTGGGATGTGCTGTTCCTCTTTCATTCTCAGCCACTATTTGCTTTGGTGCAGCCAGGCTGCTGTCTGAGTAGCAGGTATGAGACCAGGGCAGGGTGACAAACCCAAAGTGATGACAAGTCTGTGGCGTTGGTGAGCTGCAGTGCCCCTGAAATACCATGTAATGCCCTCTTGCAGATTCGTGCAGACCTGCTTCCCTGCCATCTGCTGTTTCTCCTCTTGCTTTCCAGTATTTTTTGCTCTGCCTATTTTTGCCAGGAGTTGCACCCCATCTCCTGTTCATAAGCAAATTAAAGTGCTTGCAGGTGACACTGCTTCTAACCTCCTCTGAGGCAAATCCCAAATGCCTCTCAGGATGCCAAGTGCTGCTTCACAAGTCCATGGTGCACCCCAGGAGTGAGAGCAGCTGAGTGATTGAGCATTGTAGTGCAGCAGCTGTGGAGCACGGGACCAGCTATTTGAAGAAGACTCCTATGTTAGTCATCGCTGACCTCATTTTGATCACCCATCAATTTGTTCATCCTGTTTATTTCGAAATACCCAGAAAGTCTTCACGCAAAATGAAACACACTCAGAAAAAAAATACTCTAAAGGGATATTGCCGGGCCGTTTGACAGTTTGGGAAATCTGTGGAATCACTAACATTTGACAGTTTTCATGGCTGTAAAAATAAAGGGAGTTTTAAATTAGTACAGTAAGAGCCGTGTGGAATCTGGAGTCAGACTGGGACAAAGCTGCATCTCAAACCAGCAGTTGTTCTGATACTGTTCTGGACGGCAGAGGCTTTTGGGGGGTAGTTGAATGCTGGGAAGTGCTGAATAAGCTGCTTCATTTTTGAAGGAAAGACATGAATAGCAATGTTAATTTAAAAGGAGAAATTTGCCTTGGATCCATTGTCCTGGCCTGAGACAAGGACACTGGGCTCTGTATCCAACATTGCCAAGGACACTGTAGGATCTTGGGATCTTGCAAGACCTTTGATGCCTGCGTGTCTGTGTTTCGTCCTCCATTGTTTGGACTTGCTTTGGCACAATCTGAGTTTATAAAAGTGCACTTGACGAGAGACTTCAGGCAAGCTATAAAAGCTGCACTGTGCATAATAAACAGTTCTCTTAATGAGAGAGAGCACCATCATTCAGCCCCGAAGTCATGCAGTCAGTCCAGTCGTGGGCCTTCATCCTGCAAATGCGAGGGACAGCTTCCACACCACGGGCTGAGAGGAACAAAGTCACTGTGCAGGGCTGAGGCCATAAAACAGGAGGCAGAGCTGGATTAACAAGCATGTACAGCAGGACCTGGTGTGGAAGCAAGGGTAGGTGTGCTATGTGGCCCTGCTGCCCCTGGGCTGCTCAGACTTTCTTGCACAAACAAGAAATATCCCCTTTTCCAAGTTCTTTCAAATCCCTCGAACTTGGATTTTTGCCAGGAAGCTGAAGAAGTGCAGTGAAAATCCAACAAATCTTTCCGTTGTCCTTTTCCAGGCAGTGATAGGACTGATAAGGAGTTTTGTTACCAAAAAAAAAAAAAAAAAAAAA